>APFE031461679.1:195765-306351 GCA_000404065.3 Pinus taeda
GGCATGAGATCCCGAAGGAGCAGCAACGATTTGATTTGAACTTGGAAGATCTGGGATCTTCTCGTGTAAAGCACCCAACTGAGTGTAAACCAAGTCAAGGTACTGTGCCTGAGCAATTACTTGCTCCTTAGTGACTACACCGGCCTTAGCGACATCTTCAGTAATCTTCAGTAACAACGATTTAACAAACCATTCAGCTAAGATTTGGTCCGGGATAAAAACTTTCACTAACCTTCGTCGACGTCTCCACTCATGAATATGATCGGAAATATAGGTGGACGTCGATTGTTTTAGTGAAGTTAGTAACTCCGTGCCGTTATCATATCTGACCGGCAACTGAAATGAGTTAAGAATGATGTGGCTAACTGGATAAAATTGTAAAAAGAGGCCCGTGGTAACTCAATGTACCACTTGGCCGCGAGACCAATGAGTGTACGCTGGAAAAGACGTAAGCAGATCGAATCATCCGAGATAGAATTTGATGCACACCAGAGGTGGTAAGTCATCACGTGATTTGATGGGTCCTCTCCAGGCTTACCTTCGAACTTGGGTATGTCACTGGGAAACTTATTCAGCATTGACGGCCAAAAAGGAAGATAATTTATTGGATCATTCGTTAGGCGCGTCAAGTCTGGTAAATCCAAAGTTGCGATAAAAGGAAATTGCTGATTTGGATCTCTAAAACTTGGGTTCACTAAACCAGCCCCAGGAGGAGGATATCCAGGATAACCTGGAATAGGATTTGCATTAGGAATATTATATCCTCCTGGAAAACCAGGATTAACCGGACCATACTGGGGTTGCTGGGGTTGTTGATAGGTGTACCCAGGATATGGTTGATACTGGTAAGTTGGTTGTTGAGCGGCCGGACCATACTGAGGTTGGTACTGTCCCTGGTACGGAGGTTGGATAAATTGAGGTTGGGATGTGACCACCGTACTTCCAACAGGCATCTGGGTCGAAGTCTGGATCGTAGGGCCAGACTGAGGCACAGAGATCTGAGGAAGAGACACAGGAATAGTAGAAACCGGAACTGCCGATACTCTGGAAGAAGTTGGGGTGGATGAAGGAGATGTTGAAGTAGTCGTAGCAGATGTTCGAGGTAGAGTACTAGGAGTACTAGGCCCAGTCTGAGAGACTACAGAAGATGCAGAAGACGCCGTAGACTGGATGGGTTGCTGAGATGGACCAGCGGCCTGTCCAGGCTGGGAAGACGACTGCATGTTCGGTTGCAGCATCTGTGGATTCTTTGAAGGATCCCACACCAAATTCGTTCCAAGGTATTGACCTTGCGGATAAGGAGGTCCATAACCAGATTGAGGGTAAGATGGATAGTAGGGTTGACCTGAAGGCGGTTGATACTGGCCTTGAGGCACATATTGGCCTTGAGGCACATACTGATACTGGGGTTGCTACCCTTGAGGTACATATGAATATTGCCCCTGGGGTTGATATTGATAAGAAGGTTGACCTTGGGGTACATAGGAATACTGGGGTTGACCCTGGGGCACATATTGGGCCTGGGGTTGACCTGGAGGAAGGTATTGTCCCATAGGGACATACTGTCCTTGAGGTTGCCCCCCAGACACAAACTGAGCACCCTGGGGTTGCCCCCCAGGCAAATATGAAGTACCCTGAGGTTTCCCCCCAGGCGAATAAGAAGTACCTTGAGGTTGCCCCCCAGGCGGTAACTGACTACCTTGAGGTTGACCAGACATCATGAGAATTTCTTCAGCACTCAACTAACTACTGCCACTACTTCTAGTTAATAACTTATGTTCGTAGGGACGAGGAGATGCTCCTGAAAAAGTACCAGAAATGGACTGATACCCAACTAGAACAGACGGACCGCCGTATAGATAGGCGTCTGGAGATGATGGACTCGACATATATGCAGGAGGAGTAAAAACCCTAGGCGGAAAAGGAAAACGAGGTGGAGAAAAACTGACTGAGTTGTCCAAAAAATTAGTCAACGAAAGATTCCAAGTGGTAGCTCGAGGGGGACTGTAAAATATAGATTCACGCTCCCTGAGATTGAGAGCAGGTAGATCGTCTTCAAGATAAGAAGCGCGATCTTCTTCTGGGGAAAGTTCTTCAATAGAAATCAAACCAGAAGGGAGATCTTTGGTGATGAATCTTTCTACCTTAGGTGAACCAGGAACACTAGAAGATGGAGTAACAGGTTCGGATATTTGAGGTTCTTCACCTATATCACCGGCAGATATAACACTACCAGTAAGTTCAGAAACCTCAACAGCTTCAGGATCGTATCCTGTTTCTAAACCTTGGTAATCCGGATGAACTACCAATGACGACTCTCCTTCTTCAGGTGAGAGTATTCTACTGCCACCAGGAGTGACAAGGATTTTTAATCCTTCGTAATGAGTCCGGACCTCTTCAGAATGGTCACCCCGTGCTCTACGGGCTCGCCTCAATATATCGGCCAAAATAACAACTTCAGGAGACTCGCGCCGCAGTCTACGGGAGCGTCTCAGTGATTCAGCCACAGCTAAAGACTCTTAACTACTGCACATGAAATCAAAGTAAAATCTCAAGAAAAACACCTAAAGTCGCTAAAGAACCAATCAATTTTGAAACACACGCCTAAAGAATCTAGGGCGTCAAACCAAACACAAACAGTAGCTTCCGGACCAAAAACACTAGTTGGTGATGAAATCCAACATCGTAGGATTCAGTACAGAAAAAGCGGGTGGAACAGTTACCCAGGCAACCTGCTTAATGAATAGACTGGACCAAGTTCCTCCACTTTAACCGTCTCGAGTGAAGTGAACCCCCCAGAAAATCCAAGTGAGTCTAGACGACGTCTGCTCCAAGTACAATGGGATCTTCCCACCATCGTCACCTTGGGTAGAATCCTAAGATTATGGCCACTAATTTTACCAACAGCAACAAATACACCTGGGGGAACAGTCTACACTCCGACAGCATGCAAGGGCAGAGTAACAAGCTCAATCCCCTTACCGGCTCCTTGACAATGGTCAATCAAAGGTTTACCGATAAGTGATCCCCTGGCTCCTCAACAATAATCTGAGGTTTACCGTTTGTAATACGTGCGTGTCTGGCGTCGTTCCCAACGAGGGAGGATTGATCCCACTGGTTCGCACACGAGCTCGTGCTTCTCCTTTAAGAGGAGCTTTCCCAGAGTATAAATGCAACAACTGGATTTATCATATCACAAGATAAGCTACTTGTTTGGTTTTATAGTCTTGGAGAGTTAATTACTCACCTACTCCAAGACACTAGCCTGATCTATATTGGTGCTTCAGAGCCCTAGTAAAATAAAAATTTCTAAGTTAATTTTACTTTAAGCGTTGATTTTAATGGCTGTTTTTTAAGACAAAAGGTAATGGAGATGAAACTTGATGGTGTATAGACTCGACTCCAATTCTCTAAAAAAGATGCACCTAGGATGATTTACACTATTTTTCTTTTTCAATGAATTCCCTAGCTAAGAGAGTTGGAGAATGCAAACTTTGATAAAAGCAACTTTCTTAACAGACAATCAAAGAAACAATCTCTTTATCTTTTCAAATCATACAACACATGACTACTCATTACTTGCACGAAATTTCCTTTCTCTTTCAAAATCTTTAAATGCTACTTAAAGCAAACTTTGCGAAGGAGATGTTTTTGTATTTTTTCCTATTTAACAAAGCATATAAAACTATTTTAACAAAAGCAATTTCAAAATTTATAAAATCTATGAAAAACTCACTCAAAAGCAAATGAAAAGGAAATTTACCTAAAAGCAAATCTAATGAGGCAAAAGCCTACTAAGATGATTCCAGGTTGTTTTACTCGGCAAAAATCAAACCAAGGACCAGTTCATGCAGAATCATAAACCAGTCAAAAACAAAAATCAAACTCTTTTGTTCTTTTCTTAAGAATGAAATTCACAACTTCAATCAACAAGCTTCTTCGAAATTCCGCAACGGGACAACACAAAGGTAGGTTGCTCACACAGGCAGACTTTATGACAGGTTCGATTCCTAAGAAGACTGATAAAACCAAAGAGATCCAAGGTTTCACAACTTCTAAAGTCAAAGTCACTACAGGACCGATGCAAAAATCAAACCCTAGGGCTAGAACTTCTATGAATTTCACTAAAACTCTTGATGCTAATGGGACAAGTTCAGGTGAAGATTTTTGACAGATAACCAGTGGATGTGGGCAGTAAAGACTAATTAAAACAAAATCTAAAGGAAAAATGGATAAAATTGAAATTTTCTCAATTTTGACAGGGTACGCAGGCAGCCTGTTTCACATGTGCGTGCACGCTCTGTGTACAAAGCTGCAGTGCGTATAGTTACACACTGTGCTAACTCAGAGGGTGCGTACTACTGAAAAATTAAGACAAACTAAATTCTAACTTGACTCTAAGCTAGCTCACCCAAATACACAGTCAAACAATCAAAAAACAAAAAAGAAATGACTCTTTTCAGATCAAAGTAGTCACACAAAGGAAAAATCATTCACATTAATGGATTCCCCAGCGGAGTCGCCAATTTTGTCATGCGGAAAGAGTTAATCTTGCGGACAAAACCAACCTCCCTAGAAGCCTAAGACTTTCTAGTGACAAACAAGACAATTAAGAGCAATCCTTCTCTAAACATGCATTTACCATACAAGAAATCAAGTGTTTAGATCCTACCTGTAGTCCAATGCTATTGTAGTAGTCCAGCCTCGTTGATCCGGATGAGCTCCTCCTTCACTTCGAAACCTGCATTCACTAACAATCAAACGATTACATAGCACCTGAATATCTCATAAAATAAAACATATTCAACATACAGACCAAGGAGTATATGAAACAACTCATTAATAACAAATTGTTGAGAAGAATGGACTTATTTGTATTAAGTAAACAAAAGAAACATTACAACCTGAGCCTTGGTGTTGTGCAAGTTCCTCCCAGGGTCCAGCAAGAGTTTTCCTTTACTTTGATAAGCTCACCCACTTCCAAATGAAACAAGAAAGGTTGGTAATCTCTCCTCACAAGTTTACAAGGAAGTCCTAATTCCAGCAGCATCTACCCTTTGGAATGTTCAGCTTTCAACCTCCCCTCCTCTGGCCCAATGCCTGTATTTATAATGCTCTAGAGGAAGTTAATCAGGTCCACCATCAATGGGATACGCCCCTTTTTGGATGGGGTAGCTCCTCTCTTGATGGGATAAGTTCCTCTTTCATAGGGATGCATGAACCATCTGGAGGCGCTCAATACACGTCGAACAAGCTTCTAGAATGCTCTAGAAATGACCACAAGTAATTTTTTTAAGATGAAACTCGTGCCTTTTGACCTTTACAGGAGTACGCACCCACCCCTTTACATACAAAGCGTGCAAGGACGCAGGTATTGTGAACTTGGGATGCGTACATGCAGGTAAGGTAGAGAGAAACTACGTACCCAGAGATAAACATGTTTTTTAAAGACTTTCTCTCTTTCTTGAAGTTTGACATGGAGGGCAGAGGTATGAGGCTTGTCAAGGAGGATAGTATGACTGTTGATGGAGTCATACTAACTGCAAATAGTCATGGTGACAAATTTTAGTGTAACAAAATGAAGAATGGTTCCATTATTTTATTTTACTCTTGAGGTGTTTAAGCTTCTGCTGAAATTTGAACATGCTTGTACCATTTGGCGAAGAGAAGTTGATCCATTCTAAATTTACCAGATTGATAAAATCCGGATGTGTCACCCAAAAAGCCTCGAAGCGAAATGACCTGTGGGTAGCATTTCCTGGTCGAGACCATTGGAGAGAAATTGGCCAATGGTCTGAGCCTATCAACGGTAGGATTGAAGCTGAAAGGTCTCCCCCTAAGTGGATTGCGTTGTCAGAGATTAGGAATCTGTCCAGACGAGACACAATTTGGTGCGAACTAGCTCTTTTGTTATTCCAGGTAAAAATGCCATTGTTAAATGGCATGTCAATAAGCCAATTGCTTTGAATGTATTATTTTAGATTGTTACTTTCCTTGTCCAGCTTATTCCTTCCTCCTCGCTTTTCTTCCATCTTGGTTATCATGTTGAAGTTTCCCCAAGTGATCCAGAGAAAATGAGACCTATCAGTATTGATTGAGGAAAGGGTATTCAGAAGTTCTACCTTATGCATAGCTTCTTGGGGAAAACATACATTGGTTATGTGACCATGTATACTGGTTCCTGTAATGTGGAAAGTAGCTTGAAGGAAATGCTTGTTTGCATGAATGTTGTTGAGCTCGATGGTGTGTGCATCCCAGATGATTGCCAAGCCTCCTAAGATGCCAGAAGCATCTACTGCTGCTACTATACTACCCGGCCATACTTTTGCAGCAATTCGGTCTAGAGAGATGGAGCTGCATTTAGTTTCCTGCAGAAAGAGAATTTGGGGTTTCTCTTGCTTTAACATGTTCTTAATCAGTCTACATTTCCCAGGGCTATTGAGCCCCCCTGATGTTCCATGAGATTAGCTTCATGGTGGAAGGTTGGAGAGAGATTTGTAATACTTTGTGAGCTTGGAGTACTTGCCTGACTCCACTAGCATTTCCCCAATGTGTATGGTACGTTGAAGATCCGTTTTCCTCCCTCTGTTTTTGTTATCTTTGATTATGCTTTTCCCATCCCAAATACCTCCAGTTTGAATACCTAAGGATTTTTGCCTTTAAGCTCTGGAGAGAATTACTTCCAGATTCTCCAACTGTCGCTCTGGGATTTTATCATAATTTTTTGTTTTGTATGCCTGTTCTAGACCAAGAATGTCCAAATCCCCAATGTCTATGCTTTATGGTTCTTCTTCCATATGTTGTGTGTCACTTATGTCTTCTATTGTTTTTGTTGCCCTGGAGAGGTCAAGTTGTGAGTTGTCTACCTCCATTCCGTGCGAGTACCAGGTTGGTACTATGTGCATGGCCGTGGAGGAAGGATCTATGGGTAATGGTTCTTTTGGGATTTTCTGGGATCAGAATGTGCAGGTTGTTTGTTCATCATGGGATCCTTCTCAAATGGGACAAGGGGCTCAGGGTTGTGTACTTCTTGTCGGGCTAGAACTTCAAAAATGCTGCTTGTAAAGGGTTTTGATGAACTGGCTTGAGACTTCTTAGGGATTGTAGCACGTTTCTTGTGATTTTTCCTACAATTGGCAACTTTACTGAAGCCAGTCAGATCTGGCTCCTCAGTGGCAGTGGTATTCGAGGGTTTCTAGTTTAGAGGACAGTCCCGAAACAGGTGACCCAGTGCATGGCATCTTCTTCATCTGAAGGGCACATGTTCATAATCAATTAACTGAACCCATTCAACATTGTCATGAAAAATACTTACCGCATCCGGAAGTGCTTTGCTAAGGTTCATATAAATGCAAATGCAGGCGAAGGAGGTATATCTTCGGACTTTTGTTTCCTTTGCAATTTTGACAAATTCATCGAGACCATTTCCTATGGTTTGTAATGTCTCTTCGTCCCAGTATTCCATTGGGAGTGAGTAGAGACGGATCCAGACTGGCACCCAACTGAGATCTTCTTTGTCTAGATTAAAGCGCTCCCCCCATCCCCTCAAATATAGGCTAGTTGCATTGAAAAAATATGGGCCGCCATCTAGTACTCTATTTGGGTCCTCCAAGCAGTTAAAGATGGCCATGAAGAACCCTTTAGGTCCTAGCTATAGTGTTATGTGTCCTTTCGGCTTCCACTTCACTGCTATCAAGCCATGCAATGCTTTCTCTATTGGCCACATACCTACGAATTTACCTATCAATGCATGATCTCTCATGTACTAGATCTGAGCATTGATCTGATGACTTGGGAGCTCTATTTTCGAGCGTTCAGCAGCGACCAATCTATAGGTGTTTGAGGTGACCTGGGGGTTCTCCCTGTCGTTCGCCTTTGCATCTTGTGGATCTATCTTCTCTCTGTCTCCATTTTGATCAGTTGAGCTAGTTCCTTCCTCACGCCTCTGAGGAGAATCTTTTGCGTTGGAGGGAGGCGCAACGTCCTCCCCCTGGGGTTATTCATGTTGCTCGCGTTGCTTCTTCTTGTGTGCTACCTTTCGTATTGTTGGTGGTATGTCAGTATTGTAGAAGTATGCTTAGGTCTGCCATTGCAGGTTCTGCAGAAACCTTAGGTCGCCATTCCCTCAAACCTCGATTCGTTAATCCAAGGAGAGTTTAATCAATATTTATTGTTAAAAATAAGTATGATAATGAATGAAAAGAAAATATTAATGGAGTTTTCTTTAGTGTGACTTTTTGGACTTTCCAGTGCATTATTTAAAAAAAAATTTGATCGTATATATGGATTCAACACCTTGAAAAACCCTTAAGAGACTTGGATTGTGCAGGGGTTACCCATGAAAATTGTGATTTCAATAAATTCCTGCTAGATTTTAGAGAAATTAGACTAAAAAAACCCACTATAAAAGTTTCCAAAAAGTCACACTAAAGACAACTCAAATATTAATTATGGAAAAGTCCATATATTTAATATTTTTTTGGATAATTAATTTTTTAGGACACTTGATCATTAGATTGTTATTAGAAAAAAGCCATTGTTATTAGAAAGAATACAACAATTAATAGAAAGAAAGCAATGACTGAGAAATTAGACTAAAAAAACCCACTATAAAAGTTTCCAAAAAGTCACACTAAAGACAACTCAAATATTAATTATGGAAAAGTCCATATATTTAATATTTTTTTGGATAATTAATTTTTTAGGACACTTGATCATTAGATTGTTATTAGAAAAAAGCCATTGTTATTAGAAAGAATACAACAATTAATAGAAAGAAAGCAATGACTGATGATAGGCTAATAAATATTTATTGTTAAAAAAAGTATGATAATGAATGAAAAGAAAATATTAATTATGGAAAAATCCATTTTTTGGGATAATTAATTTATGAGAACATTTTTGGATTAAATTGTTATTATAAAAAAAAACATTGTTATTAGAAATAATACAACAATTAATAAAAAATCAACAAGAAATAATTATAAGTTAATAAATATTTATTGTTAAAAATAAGTATGATAACTGTGGAAAAATACATATAATTAATTTTTTTTGGATAATTAATTTATGGGGACACTTTGCTATTAGAGTTTTTTTTAACAATTTTTAATTCTAGCCAATTGATTTTAAACCACATAAAATTAGTTGTCACCAATAAAAAATTAGAAATTCAAAATAAAAACTTAAAAATTTAAAAATTAATTTTTAGTTTCTAAAAAATTAAATTTACTACTTAAATTTACCAAAACTTTCATAAAATTTACAAATAAGAACTATGATCCATGGTATTGGGTTTCGAAGATGATGGAGGAGACAAAACATAGAACTGGCTTTTGTTAGGGTTGACTGTAGCAACACTGGACACCTGTGCTTGCACCTCCCAGCCCTCCCATACGACAACCCCATATCTTAGCTCACATTGTCGTTGAGCCGTCACAATTATCCCTTCACTTTTACTACCTAGGTTTTTACCCTCTTCCTCCTCGACTCTACCCTGCCTACTCCCGGTCACAACAACAACAGGCATCCCTAGGTTCTGGAGGCAGTTGGCGTGGAATCGGAGGACCCATTAGCGGGTACCTGCATTTCGATATCTCCCCAGGTAAATCCGACAAGTATCTACACCTATGGCTGCCAGTTCTCTGACACCGTTGCTTCGTTGCCCTTGATCTTAGGGCCTTCATGTTAGGTGGTTACGCTCACAGAGGTCTCTCCCCCCCATTGCCAGGCCTCATTGCTCAGCCTCTCTCACCTTCCACCCTAAATTTTGTGGACCAAACCCTGAACCTAGCTTCAGAATATCCTCGGAGGGCCTCACTTATTTTCCATCTTCTGTCGGCTCTCGTGTCCCCTCGGCAACTCAATCCAGCAAACATGTTGCCATCGCACCAGGGCATCATACAATGTCACCCTTCACGGACCCCCCATCTGGAAGTTTTACTAAGATTTCCCCCATATCCATAGTTTTCTCATCTAAGCCCCATTTGGACATCCCTATACCTGTGACAAACCCTACCCAGAGTGACTCCCAACCTACCTTACCCGACGAAAGACCCAAAAAGAAAAAAAACAGAGGGTTTTGAAATCAAAGGCTATCGAGGTTTTCCTGCATTTAGGTGAGGACTTTCAGTGGAGCGCAACCATGGACACAACTGACCGAGTATTGGTGGGAAGAGTCAAGGCCGATTCTATAATGCCTAAAGGCTGAAGTAGTGGGTGACGGTGGTCTGGGGTCATCATCTGGCTGAACCATTGTTTGTCCAAACCTTTGTCAGGGGATGGTTCGCGCTTCGTTTCTCCAGGGTAGAGCATACCAATTGGGTACTCCCAGTGGTTTGGCATCCGAAACAGGCACCAGTGCTCCTTCGCAGGTGGACTCCCCTCTTCGATCCAGAACGGGAAAAACTTGGAGCAAGCCCTCTTTGGGTCTAGCTACCTGGCCTGCCACTACAGTTTTGGTCCAAAGACATCTTCAGATGCATAGGGAACACCCTGGGTACTTACTTAGAGCAAAATAAATCCCATCTCACGACGAGAAGGATGGCATATGCAAGAATACTAGTACACCTAGATACCAGTGATCGATTACTAGAGTACATCACGATTCAATGGCGGAATTTCTCTCGGAGATAGAATTTGGACTATGAAGGGGTTCCTTTCAGATGAAGAATATGTCACAAGGTTGGGTATCTCTATAGGGACTTCCCTCTTAACAACAAGAAATCAACTAGGGATGCAGGATGGGCAATACCTTCAAAGACTGTACAAGATCAGGGGGAGCAGCCCTCCAGCAAAGAAGTTGGGACTCAAGCGGAATCGACACCTTCATATAAGGCCCTCTCTCAGGAGACCCCGAAGAAACGTGGCAGGCCTCCTCTTCGACCTCCCTCTCCTCCTCTCACCAAGGCAAGGGTGGCTGCCTGAGCTGTGATTTCTTCAGGTATGATTTCCTTTTCTCCTAGCCCTTCTCATTTGTATACTTGTGATGTTTTTAATGCACTTTCTTCTGCTGGTAAAGATTATGGAGTTGGAAATACACTTCCCCCCACCTCCCTGGCCTGTTCCTTATTCTTCCTTTCTTCAACTTTCTCTGTCACTCCCCCATATCTCCCGGATCTTCTCCCCTTTATTACCCCGTTTCTCAAGGCAGGGCCTTCCTCCCCGCACTACCAGATTTGATCTAAGGTTAAGTAAAAATTAAAGGTCTCTTATCATATTGGACTAGACCTTATTTTGACCGCCTTTCCTCCCAATCTTCCAAGGGGACAACCCACCTCCCTCTCAAAAGCTCAAATCCAAGCCGGAGACGAGATCTCCTTGGGCAAGCAATCAACCGTCCATAGGGCACTTAGAGCATTGAACCCCTTATTTGATCCCCCCGCCACACATGAAGATTCTCTTTCAATTGCAAAGGGTTAGCTAGGCCTGATAAAAAACAAGCCCTTCGAAGACTGATCTATGCTACTCGAGTCAATGTTATCTTCCTTCAAGAAACCTTAGGACCAACTGAATCCATTACACATCTCCTTGATTCAATGTTCCCTGGCTAGACCTTTATAGGCCTTGATGCTAATGGTCGATCTGGGGTAATTTCCTTGGGGTACAATAAACATTCCATCAATCTTAGTAACTATTGGGGATGCCTAGGGTACATTTGGGTAGACTTGTTTTCAACTGATCTAGGTATAGAGGTGCAAACCATCAATGTATATGGGTTGTGCCAACACATGCCTGCCTTTGGGACCATCTCCTAAGCTTTGAGTTAATGCATAAGGATTTCCTAATCATGGGAGGGGATTAAAATTTTTCCATTGGTCACTTTGAATCCTGGGGACACCAAGCTCAACTAGACCCCTTATCTGCCTACTTTGAGAATTTATTAGATTCCCATAACTTGTTGGACATCCCCTCAGCTAAATTTCTGCCCACCTAGAGAAACAACAGAGTTGGCGAGGACAGTCTTGCTCGAAGAATTGATTGTTTCCTCATCAAGGAAGGACTTCTTAACTTGGGTCTAATCCATAGACAGTGGGTGGGATTGGGAGGCATCTTTGATCATCTACTAATATACTTGGAGATTGGTGGGGGTCCTTAGAAACCCAAGTGTCCTTTCAAGTTTAGCTCCTCATGGTTAAAGGATTCCACTTATGTTCATATGATCACGGACTTCTGGAAGTCGCATCCCCCAGCTACTGGAGGGAACATACCAGAGGGTTTTTCTCACAACCTTATATAGATGAAGAGGCTCTCCAAAATATGGGCACATAATAAGAGAATACAGGACGATCGATCCCTAATGAATGCAAAAAGAGAAATTGTTGATTTTGAAAATAGCTCGAGCGAGATTTACATATCGAATGAACACAAGGACAAACTCAATGATTTATATGCCATCAAAGGAAAAATTCTTCAGGATTGCGAAGAAGCATGGAGGCTGAGAAGTAGGCGATCTGGCTGCATGAGGGAGATGACGATACAAAATCCTATCATAAGTATGCAAACGACTAGAAAGTTATTAATACAATCTGGCAGCTCTCGAATGAGCAAGGCCTCCCTGTAAACAGTTTCCCCCAGCTAGCATCTATGGAATCCTCACACTTCAAAGAGATCTATGGGGCCCCCCCAAATGCAAATCTTGTCGAAATCATACAAGTGGCCCAATTTTTCCCACGATTTGTGGAGCAGGAGGAATGCAGGGAACTGACTAAGGAAGTCACTATAAGTGAATTGGAAGCCACTCTCAAATGGTTTAAGAAGGACAAGAGTCCAAAGATGGATGGATGGTCAATCGAGTTCTACCTAGCCTTCTTTGAGATTCTAGGGGTAGACCTCCTCAAGGTAATTGAAGAATCTAGAATAAATGGTAAGATGCATGAATCCTTCAACTCTACATTCATTGCCCTCATTCCAAAGTCCGACAATCCATCCACCTTTGACGACTATAGACCTATATCATTATGCAATTGGATCTATAAGATCATAGCTAAGATCATAGCAACCGAATGCAACCCATTCTATCCACCCATATATCATAGGAGCAATTTGCCTTTCTACAAGATCGATAGATTCATGAGGCAGTGGGAACTGCACAGGAGGTCTTGCACTCATTGCACTCCAATAAAATCAAAGGTGTGATACTAAAGGTTGGCCTCTTTAAATATTTTGACAGAGCAAATTGGTTGTATATTAGAATCCTTCTAACCCACCTAGGGTTTCCACTCGATTTCAATAAATGGATTATGAGCTGCATCACTAACATACCACTCTGTGTTTTGATCAATTGAGTGGCTTCACCTTTCTTTCATTTTGAAAGAGTTCTCCGATAGGGTTGCCTCCTATCTCCACTACTTTTTCTCTTGATCATGGAAGGGATCAGTAGGCTTGTTAAAGAAGAGTTCAGAAGGGGCAGATTGCAGGGTATAAATATCACAGAAGGATGCATATTGACTCATCTGTTATTTGTGGATGATGTTTTGTTATTTCTCAATTGAAGCATAAGCAATTTGACAAACACGAAGAACACATTCGCACTATTCCAATTAGTGATAGATATGATTGTTAACAACAACAAGTCCACCCTCATAGAGGCTGGATGTTCGCCATATGACATACATTTTGCACTCCAAATATTTTAGTTCACCCTACTAAGATTGGAGGATGGACTTAGATAATTGGGTTACAAGTTGAAGCCTTTGGGGTATAAAATAGCAGATTGGACATGGCTTATTTCCAAGATGGAGAAAAGACTCAATATTTGGTATTACAAATACCTATCTAGGGCAGGCAGACTCATCCTCATCAAAGCTGTTCTAGAGGCCACTGCAGTCTATTGGATGTCATTGGCATGGATTCCTAGGGGTATACTCTCCAAGATCCAGGCCTTATGCCGCAGATTCCTTTGGAAGGGCAAACAAATAGGTAGAATATTTGCATGGGTCAAGTGGGAGGCACTCAATTTGCCCAAGAAATGGGGAGGATGGGGCATCAAGAAATTAAAGGATTTCTCCTCTACTCTGGCAGCGAAACTTGGATGGTAGCTTGTTACATCAAATAGCCTATAGACAATAGTGTTTCTATCAAAATACATCGCCCCTCTAAACTTGATGGACTGGCTAAGACAACCTCAAAGATTCCGCTCAGGGGTATCAATCATATGGAAGGTTGTAATAAAATCTTTGGACATCATTAGAGCTTGCATCACTTGGAAAATATAGTCTGGAATGGCTGTGAGGGTTGGAATGGACCCATGGATTGGCTGCGGGAATGCCCACAGGTTGCTAGACGAGCTCAAGATTTTTCTCACAGATATCAACATTACCCATATCTGCCACATAGCAGACCCAAAGCACACCACTCTATTTAAGCAAGCTTGGAAATCGGCCTAGAGAATAAACATTCCACAACAATGGACACAACAGTGGAATGCATACATTAGGGCTCTTACTAAAGCTCACATCTGGATTGGCGAAGGGGAAGATGAGGTAATATGGGTGCTATTGAAAGCTGGCAAATATATCTCAAAGGAAGGATACCTTGTGATAGCCGAAGCTCGTCGTCCACAAGCCATAGAGTCATGGTGGAAGCACTTGTGGAAGCTCAAGACCCCCCCTAGGAACAGACTTCTCATGTGGACCATATTGAAAAACAAATTCCCATAGGAGATAACCTTCTCAAGCGAGCACAACATGGCCCTTTTTGGTGCGACCTTTGCAAATGCGACAATGAATCTGCCTCACACCTATTTATTGAGTGCCAGGCCGCTCAAGACCTTTGGTAATTGATCTTATTTGTGGTTCCAGCCCCGACCAAGTGGCAAGGTTTTACTGTAAAGGAGACCTAGTCATCATGGCGGTGAGGTGTTGTCCCAACAAAGCTTTGTAACCTCCCACACCTCATCAGCTAGGGTCTATGGATCGCCCGCAACAAACTCATATTCCAGAACACCTCTCTGCATTGGCCTTCCATTGCCTCCCGTATCCTATCTGATTACTCTATCATCCCTGATGACGATGAGACGGCTCAACCCCGAACCATTTTTCCTGAAACCAAAAATCATTCAAATCCTTGGGCTTCTTTAACGGTTCTGCATAGGAGGAAGGGTGCGGTGGGGGGGCCATTCTATACCTCACTATTTCCCACTATTACCATATACAAATGGGATTAGGATGGGGCACAAATACTTTGACCAAACTATCGTCTGCAAAATTCCTTATACAATTTTCCCTGGAAAACCACTGTAGAGATCTCCAACTCTTTTGGGGACTCAAAAGTTGTATGTGATTGGTTAAACAAAATAACTAGATGTTCTGCATATCCATTGAGACATATTCTGGATGAGGCTCATCGACTTATTACATCTTTTGGCACATTTGCATGCCATCACATTTTCAAGGAATGAAATGCAGATGCTGACAGACTATCCAAAGAAGCTGCGGATAGGCCTTCCGACACTTGGATGATTCAGAAACACAGGGAAGGGGCCTATTGTCAGTACTACCATCAGCCTTTTATGGACATATATGTTTAGCAGGCTCACAACGAGCATGGCTACATGTTTTTATTTTTGCATTTTAAGTTTCCATATGTAAATATTCATATGTTTTGTTTACAACAAGAATATTGCGGTCACTTTACATGACTACAATTATAATTTTTTTGATAAAACATTATGCTGAATACATTTGAGAATGATGCCTCCCTGCGTGGACACAAGGCATCAATATTAGATCTATATTGGAGAACTTATTTATCTGACAACCATTGCCCTTCTTACAGCATATACATTTTGCATATACAACATGTAATTTTCTCACTTAATGGAAATTACGTTTTTTCCAAACGGGAAAAAAAAATATTACAAATAATTTTTAAAAATTTACAAATTAATTAAGATTCAAATAATTTTAACCCATAACAAAACCCGAAATTAGATCTATAATCTTACTCACATCAATCTTAAATTAAAAATGGAAAATACTATAAAAATATAGAAATAAGTGGCCTCTCAAGTTTTGGTGTTTGGAATCGATTTGCAAAAAGTCACACACCTGTTCTTAATGATTCCTTCACACCATTTTCGTTAGAAGGCTCTTTGAGAATCCAATGTCTGTGGCCACCCTTATTTCTTGTTGGTAACAGGAAGCAATAATTGTGCCCAAATGTTTTACATAATTGTGATTGAAATATTATTTTCTTTATTATAACAATTAATGTAAATATTTTCTAGATCGAAAATTTTGTATAATTATTTAGGTATTAATTTGATTATGAATTAATTTGAATAAATATCAATTTTATTAAGACAAGTTTTTAAATTTTTTAAATTCTTTGTTTTTTCAAATTTATAAAAATCAATAAAATTGGAAAAAAAATAAATATCATCATTTTTTAATTTCTTTAAAGAGTAAAAGATAATTAAAATTGGAAAATTAAGGAAAAAAATAAATGTTTTCACTTTTAACATTTTGCTACTAAATTTGCACCAAAATCCCTATAACAACAATTCAGACTAACATTGAAAACACACTTTAAAAGTTAAATGGGTTATGTGGGGGAATGTGCAGTAACTTTGATAAAGTGGATTGGAATGTTGGTCGCATCGTAATCATAGCCTTGTATTCATTATGGCGTATATTTTCCTTTCTTCCCAAGTGTCTGCTCCTTTTTTCTCACCAAAAATTGAAAGGGTCCGCTCCTGCTCCATCAAACGCGTTTCATAATTAACTAGAAGTGAGGTTGACGTTTCATATGGCTGGTTAATGATCATTTTTACAGTCACCACTTATCAAAGATGCTTGGGTCAAAAGTTTTCATCATATTATTTTATAAAGTAAATATCTTTTTACCTAACATTAGATATCTGATCTCATAAACTAAAACTCAATATCTGATCTCATAAATTCAAACTCAAATTCAAGCCTGGTTAAGAAAGATTCATATATTTTATTAAAACTAGACATTACTTTCCAAATAAGTAAATAAGTAATAAGTTGGAAATGGAAAATTGAATTTGAAGATGAAAGGACTTTCTATAATATAAGTTAAACCATCACTATAAATAGTTAAATATGAGAATGACAATAAATTTTAAATTTGATACGGTTTATTTATATTATTACATGATTTAGAAAGTGGTTTAGGCATTGCTTTATGTAATTGAATTAATTCATTTAAGATTTTATTTATTTTTATTGAAAAGCTAAATATATTAAAGCTGAGTAGATATTAACATTTTTCCAGTTTACTATTATTTTGAGAGAAAATTCTGTGGGGACACAAAACATTGGATTGTGAACGTTGACAAAGCCTAACATATATTTTAAATAATAATCTCTTTTTAGTTTTGGAAATCTACAAATCAAGATGTCTTTAAGTGTGATAAGTTTTATATATTATTGTTGTTCATATATTTTAAATGATAACCTTTTTCTAGGTTTGGAAATCTAGAAATCAAGATGTTTGCAAGTGTGATGAGTTTCATATATTATTGTTCACTTACATATCAAAGTGCAAGTAGATAAGTAGATAAATGCTTATTATATATTGAGCAACTATGAGAATTAACAAGAAATTCATTAGGGCCTATGCATTATTAATTGGGTTTCGTTAGCGAAATATAAATCGTATTCATCTATGTTTTTTTAATTGTTTAAGTAATTAATAGGCTAATATAGAGTACACCATGGAGCTACACAACACGTTCATTAAAAGAGAGAGTGTTGACAAATTTACCCACATGATCAACATGATTATTCCTCATACCTTTTAATCACCAATAATTGTGATATTAACCTTTGGTCAAGTTTGAGGGTTTGCATGTGTAAGAGAAACATGATGAAAACACATCAAAATTCATTTGTCGACGCGTTTCAAACCAACAAGTATGGTTCACTATCACGACACTTGCTGGTTCGAAATGCACCGACAAATGAATTTTGTTGTGATTATCGTCGAAAACATGTCTCCAAAATTTGATATGGATCACAAAAGCTTCAATTCAATTATGATGAAATTAATTAAGGATTGCTAGTTTTATGTATCCATTAAATAAATATGGACATCCCACACCACATGATGATGATCTAAAGCTCAAATTACTCTCCATGTACTTAAGGAGTTATTTTCCTTACCATCCCTTATGGGGCTATGATGACATGTCTTTATTTTTCATATGGCTAAAGGTAAAGTAATAGATTTAGTAAATTATCACTTTCTTTCTTTTTTTTTAATGTTAAATACTACACATTAAATTATCACTTATCATAAATCCTTTGGTCAAAAGTTTTCATCATATTATTCTATAAAGTAAATATTTTTTTTTCCTAAAAATAGATACCTGATCTCATAAACTCAACTCAAACTCAAGTAAGTTTTGTAAGAAAGATTCATAATAGAAAAGAATATATTATATTTATATATATATATATATATATATATATTATATATATATATTATATATATATAAAACTACACATCACTTTCCAAATAAGTAATAGATTGGAAAATTGAATTTGAAGTAATAGGTTGGAAAATTGAATTTGAAGATGAAAGTACTTTCTAAAATATAAGTTAAACCATCACTATAAATAGTTAAATATGAGAATGACAATAAATTTTAAGTTTAATATGGTTTATTTATATCATTACACGATTTTATTAATTTAAGGTAATTTAGAAAGTGGTTTAGGCTTTGATAAATGTTTAAATATGAGAATGACAATAAATTTTAAGTTTAATATGATTTATTTATATCATTACATGATTTTATTAATTGAAAGTAATTTAGAAAGTGGTTTAGGTGTTGATAAATGTTCGTTATAAAAGTTTTGGATTGAACATGCATGTTCTTTATGTAATTAAATCAATTCGTTTAATATTTTATTTTATTTTTATTCAAAAATTAAATATATGTAAAGTGGAGTAGATATTAACATTTTTCGACTTTACTATTATTTTTAGAGAAAAATCTGTGGAGATATAAAACATTGAATTGTGAACTTGACCAAACCTAACATATATTTTAAATGATAATCCTTTCCTAGCTTTGGAAATCTAGAAATCAAGATATTTGTAGTTTCATATAATATTGTTCACTTACATATAGAAGTGCAAGTAGATAAGTACATAAATGCTTATTATATATTGACCTATGAGAATTAACAAGAAGTTTGCTAGGGCCCATGCATTATTAGTTAGGTTTCATTAGAGAAATATAAATCTTATTCATCTATGTTTTTTTAATTGTTTAAGTAATTGATAGGCTAACATAGAGTACACCATGGAGCTACACAACACGTTCATTAAAAGAGGGAGTGTTGACAAAGTTACCCACATGATCAACATGATTATTCCTCCTACTTTTTAATCACCAATAATTTGTCATATTAACCTTTGGTCATGTTTGAGTGGTTGCATGTGTAAGAGAAACATGATGAGAACACATCAAAATTCATTTGTCGACGCATTTCGAACCAACAAGTGTGGTTCATTGTCAGGACACCTGTTGGTTCGAAACTCGCCGACAAATGAATTTTGATGTGATTATCGCCGAAAACATGTCTCAAAAATTTGATATGGATCACAAAAGGTTCAATTCAATTATGATGAAAACAATTAAGGATTGCTAGTTTTATGTATCCATTAAATAAATATGGACATCCCACACCACATGACGATGGCATAAATCTTGAATTACTCTCCATGTACTTAAGGAGTTATTTTCCTTACCATCCCTTATGGGGCTATGATGACATGTCTTTATTTTTCATATGGTTAAAGGTAAAGTAGTGGATTTAGTAAATTATCACTTTCTTTACTTTCTTAATGTTAAATACAACACATTCTTATATATGAAATGTTTTTATTTTTATTTTTAAATAATACAATTTTCTCTTTCACACTCACTTTGTGTGTATGCATAATATTATATTCTTTATATGTCACCATTGATTAAGAATCGTGATTCGGGAATTTCTTAATTATTATGTCTTTTTTTAAATTATCAAGTAAAAAATGCAAAATAAAGTGAAAATGCATGTAGTAAGCCCATGTTAACCAAAATTATGAGATATGGTTATAAAATTGTGAGATGTGGGTAGCTTTAAAGTGTTACATGCAACAAAACCTTTGTTCATTTGAAAGTTGAATTTCAGATGTTAGCCCATTGGTTGACATGATAGTGCCATCATTTCATCACTCTAATAGTATCATTACTTATAAGTCAATACATTTTATCTTTTATTTTTTATTTTTCAATCTAGGTCATGTCAAACCCCAATGTTGGATGAAAGTATTGCCAACTAATGGGATATTATCACCAAGGATTGAGCGAATCTTGGTCAAGCTTGGAGACCCCTTGGGATAGTTTAATTCCTTTAAATGCAGCTCCCATCCTCAACCCCTCCCCATGAGATTTGAACCTATAACCTAGTAAGGACTAAACCCCACACAAACTATTTGATTTACACCTCATGGGCTAAGTCAATACATACTTTATGAATTATTATTAATACTTATGGTCATTAAGTTGATGTCTAATATTCTTCTTTCTTCACTATAACAGTAAAATCACTTTTAATTTATTTTATATTTATGATTTATTTTAATATTGATAATAAAAATTTATGATTTCAATAACATTTTTCCTTTGTCCCTTCAATACTTACTTCCCATATTAGAATTATGTATTTTTTCCAACAATTATATATTTTTTCCAAGCCCTTTATTTGTGGTGGTTCTTTTTACACATGATTGTAAAACAATCATCAAAGAATACTCTCTTTATACATGAAACTTGTGTGAAAACCACCTAATTTCTTTCAATTTATTTTTTATTTTCATGCCATTGCTTCAACAAGGGCATCTTCCACATGCAAGGCACTTAAATCACCTAGTTGACTTGTAACAAATGAAATGAATTTTAAGATAAAACAACTCCAAGGAGTTTATTCATGTTCACACAGGGCACCAAATTCAATTTCATTCACCATACAAATAAATAAATTAATCAAAATTCTATTGTTACCAGAATCCACCAAACAAGGAATAAGAGAACTTCTAGTCTTACAAACATCCACTATAACCCTCGTTTTGGGATTGCTTAAAATCTAAGGTCAACTTCCATTATTCATTACTTTATATAAGAGAACTTCTAGTCTTACAAACATCCACGATAACCCTCGTTTTGGGATTTCTTAAAGTCTAAGGTCAACTTCCATTATTCATTACTTTATTTTCAAAGTAGTCGAGGGGTGTGATGACCCCTGGTAATTTTGGATGTGACCTACTAAGTCACTCTAGTTAAATAATTTGGTTCAAAAGTTATCAGCCAGTATAGCTAAATCCAAGGTAAATATTCGTAGAAAGAAACATGTGTTTATTTTATTTATAATATAACATGGTTATTTCTTTTGTTAATTGTGGTTGAAGAGCAATGCTAGAGTAAGCATACCCCATACCCCAGTCAGTTGGACAATTATGAGTAGTTATATACTCATATCCCTTCTGGAAACAAAAACATCCAAGAAAAAGGCCAAGAGGGTATGATGAACCTGAAGATGGGAGGAAGCAAGAAAAGTACAGAGGTGGAAATGATGCGATAGTTGGTTGGCCAATAGAGTCTATTTTGGAGTCGTGGATCAAACTGTGGAACTATTTTCTAAGTCTGGTAGTGACCAGATAACTTAGTAGAATATGTAAAATATTATTTCCGACACTACCTGGGGATAGCAGGCTCCGGGAAGAGGTGTAGTGAGATGACTGATCTCGTTGTTGGGAGGAGCATTGTTCATTTTGGTGATTACAGGCTCACAAAAGAATAGATCAGTAATTTTAACAAACTGATGGAATTGCAAATGTGAACTGAATAAGAAAGATAGTGGCTAGATTATTTGTCCCCCTTTTTATTTAAATGTTGCATGTATATCTACTATGAATGGTGATATTTACTTTGAATTTTTATATACACTATGAAATGTTATATACATTGTGAACTGTTACATGCATTCTGAGTCCTTTATTACTATGAATCAATAAATAGTGAAAAGCAAACTTATACCCTGATTTAATTCTTGATTGAATAAAAAATGCAACCAATACCACAAATGTATCATTTAGTACAAACAAAAGAACCATATTTTGTTATGAAACAAGCTCACAAAAAGATAGAAAAGATAGATAAACACCTTCAAAATAATGCTCTTCGAGGGGAAACCTCCTTTACATTACACAAATGAACAATTCTTGGATGATACAAATGACAAGACCTCCTTTCTATATATAGGAGTCTAAGGGGTCATAATATAATCAAATCCGACATAACAATAATAATGTAAGGGCACAATAATAACAATAGTGGGCTTCAATGGGGCATAATAATAACAATATGGGGACTACATGGGAAAAAAATATAATAAGGGGGTTACTAATAACAATAAGGGGTTACACTAGTAGTATAGGGACCTAACATGCCCCTCTCCTTAAAAAAGTGTTGTCCTCAACAGTTGAGTAGTTCTTGATGCTTCTATATAAAATTCTCATCCTTCCATGTGGAATCTTCAATGGGTAAGTTCTTCCACTTGATGAGATACTCTAAAATTGATCGATTTCATAGCGGTCGACTTCTTGGTTCTGTGAATACTTCAGGTTCCAATATGATTTTTCCTTCCTTGTCAAGTTTTGGCAATATTGTTGGAACTAGGATCTTCGACAACTTTTAAATGAGTTTCCACCCTACTTCTCCATTCTTCCATTCATCCCTTGCTTTGTTTATAAAATATGGTTGGATAATTATACCAACCTCTACCATTTCTGCAACCATATGTTCAATTTCACTCCTTTGGGCATAAGGATATCTATAAGGCCTGATGTTTGGAGGAACACTTCCTGGAATCAAATGAATAGCATGATCATGATCACGAATATGTGGGAGAATTTTTGGAGTCTCAAATACCTTGGAATGATTTTCCAAGACTTTTTGGAGATCTGGAGAAATAGATGATTTCGATGTGGGAACCATTAGCGAACATAATTGTGTAATTACGCCTCATTATTTTTTCTTTAGAAGCTTTTCCATTCCGTTAGAGCTAATTATCTTTCCTGGTTTCCCTGTGATACCCCTTAATTCAACTTCCTTTCCTTTCGAAGAAAATTTCATGAAAAGTTCTTGAAAATTAAAAAAAAATTGTACCCAAGGATTGTAGCCATTGGACTCCTAGTACAACATCAGTACCATCCATTGGAACAGAAAGCATTGGGCTATTCAATACATATTCTCCCATGGATAGCTTGATATTGTAGGACTTTCTAGAGAAATTTATGGTTCCTCAAATTACAACCATCACTTGACACTCTAGTACTGGTTATAGGAACCAATTCAATTCCTTTGCTATCTTACAATGAATAAAATTATGGGTACTACCCGAATTAATCAACACTATTACCTTTTTCTTCTTGATATGGTCGGATTCATACATTACAAGATATGGTCGAATTCATTTCTTCTTTCTCTGGGGTTGGTTCGTGGTGAGTATCCTTTTCTTTTGATGTTTCTTGATACTTTTCATCCTGATATTTCACTACTGGAACCTTCTTCTTCTTGATATGTCCTTCTATCTTTAGAGTTTGAGGAGTGGTAATTCCTGCCATTGCAATACAAGATATGGTCAAATTCATTTGTTCTTTCTCTAGTGTTGGTTCCTGGTGTATATCCTCTTCTTTTAACATTTCATGATCCTTTTCTTCCTCCTCTTCTTAATCTATGTAAAATAATTTCTTCTCAGCACACTTATGACCTTTAGTGTATTTGATATCACAATTGTAACAAAGCCCTTTTTCTCTTTTTTTCTTCCAATTGTTGTGGTGTAAACCTTATAGGTTGTGGAAGGCTAGGAGAAAAAACATTTCCATAATTATAGTCGTGAATGGTGGGATTCTTGTTTCCATAATTTCACTTTCAATTTTTATTGCCCACCTGAATGCCTTCTCCAATGAATTAGGTTCCCAAAGATGAACCTCATGTTGAATGTTATCCTTTAAAGTTCCCTGTAGAGATCAATCCTTTTTCTTCTCTGGATATCATTTACCTTTATATTCAATTTTTGGACAGTCCTCAATGTGATCGTCATTGAACACTTTGTTTGAGGATTTATAATTGGCTAAGAGGTCTTCCTCTTTGTATCCTCATAATGTGCTATCATTTCCTCTGTGAAAATTGACCATGTAACAAGTGGTTTACGAGAACAAAGCCCTTTATACCATAAAAATTTATCCGGTTCTAAATATGAAGATGCAATACGTACCTTTTGTAACAGTTGCACCTCATGTAGATCAAAATATTGCTCCATCTGTAGTATCCAATTTATCAGATCCTTAACATCAAACTTCCTCATATCTCCTTTTCTTGATTTTAGGAGCTCGATCTTGAAATGACTGTAACTCTTTAATTTCAAATCTTCCAATTCTAAAAGTGCGACCTACAGTAGCCCTCTGCGTCCTCTATCCAATGCCACTAGTCTTATCGAAGTTGGATTCTACAAGAAAGAGCTATGCACAATCTCCCAACATAATCTTATTATATACCTTTTCAAAAGAGAAAACTTGTATGAAGTGCCACGTGTCACTTTTTTGACCTTCGGATATGAAAAAGATACACAAAAACCAAAAGTTTGTCCTCTTTCTATAACTTCTTATGAAATTTCAATTTTATGCTCAGAGAGACAATTATGACGATTTTCCCCAGGTCACTTGTTTGGGATGTAATTCGGGAGCCTACAAAAACCCTAAATGTCTTGGATTGTATCTCTGAAAATATAGTGAAACAAGATTTGAAATTCGAGCCCAAGTTTCAGCGCGATTTCATTTGAAATGGGGTTTTTTTTTGCTTCTGAAACGTTGCATAAAAAAAGTTATAGAAAAAATTCCACGATGGCCTATTTGGAGCAACGAAACCCTAGAATCCAAAGCTCTAATACCAAATGTTATGAAACCAGCTCACAAAAAGATAGAAAATATAGATAAACGCCTTCAAAATAAGCCTCTTCGAGAGGGCAACCTCCTTTACATTACAGAAATGAACAATTCTTAGATGATACAAATGACAAGACCTCATTTCTATATATAGGAGTCTAAGGGGTCATAATATAATCAGAGTTGACATAACAATAATAGTGTAAGGGCACAATAATAACAATAATGGGCTTCTATGGGGCACACTAATAACAATATGGGGGCTACATGGGCACAACAATATAATAAGGGGGTTGTACTAATAAATATAAGGGGTTACACTAGTAGTATAGGGACCTAGGATATTCCATACTATTAAGCACATATAAAGAAAGAAGTTCTATTTTTGAATGCAAGGAAAGAAACCATACTATTATTATAGTAAAGGTAGCCCTACTGCTAAATATCGGGATAGAGAATTACAATGTCCATAAGTGCGAGAGAAATTAATTACTATCCATTCTCGAGCATAAAACCCAATCATGTAAATAGAACCCATTTTTTAAACATCCTTAAAGGAGACCAATTCAACTATACAAGAGTATTTCTCAGCTTAATAGACAAATGAAATTAATTAAAAGATATAATTGATGCTTTTGTCGAATTAGAATGAGATTTTGAGTTTATTCCAAGATTAGTTTGAGTAATCGAACTGAAATAATAAGACAACATAGAAGACGTTCTTACAAATGAACATTTTTGGAAAACAGAAGCCAAACTGGAAGAAAATAAGGCGATTATAGTAAATAACCCTCAAGATACTGAGCAATCACAAATAGTCCATCATGACGATAAAACCAGTCTAAATTTCAAATATCCCTTGAACTGGTTAACTTTCTCTGGAACCTAGGAACTATAATAAGGTTCAAGCCGAGAGCGTTATGCCTGAAGGCTTGAATAAAAAAAAAAAATAACAATCAAGCCTAGGCCAGAGCGAAAGACCAATTTCTTCTTACTCGAGTACGTATTCATTCAAAGACAAAAGTTTGTGGCCTTAACCATATTCATAAAACAAATTCGAAACTAAGAAAGAAAACTAACCAGAACATGGAGTCCCTTATCGGTATAGCGCAACATTGACAAAGACCGTTGAAGCTCCATAAAACCATCAGCTAGTCCAACAATAGGAATCTGCACTAAAAATATTTGAGAGTAAGTGATTAGTACAGGAAAGAATTGAAATAAATAACTGAGAAACTAGTTAACTTTCCAGCAAGTGCAATGGCTATTTACCTGGAAGCTAATGCCCTGTAGTAAATGGACCTTAGGGTTCTTATCTACATGGATGGAATCTCTTGATGAGGGAAAACCATGAGAAGTGCGAGAGGAGGAGTTATAGAGTTACTCCCACCCTTGAACGTGACTATAAACATCCGTGAATGTTGGGAATTACTCATAAACTGAGAAATTGTGAAAAGGGTCAGTTACAGCCTCTATCAAAGGCAAAAATTGTAGCTTTGAAGACAGAAATTCCAACTACCTGTGAAGAGGTCGAAGGACAAAGGAGTGAAACCCTGATGTTCTCTAGAGTGAACGATTTTTGGCAACAGAGATAGAGAATAAGAATGTGACCGAATGACTAAGGAAGCTCAAAAGGTGTTTTTCCCTCCACCCAAGGCGACATGTGGCTCAGGGTACTGGTCTGACTACCAGGTGGGCTGGGTTTCCCTAGGGCAATAAATGTTTCTTAGATGACATGCCACATGGCATCAAGATTTTAATTAAAACATTCAAGTGCACATAAAAACTAAAGTACACACATAATATTTATATAAATTTTGTATTAAATGATGAGATTACAATGAATCCGTAGTATGGTTTAATACATTGTTATTATGTTGGTAATCAGTTTGTCAAGTATTTTTTCTTTTTACTATGAGTATTTCTATTTTTGTTTTGTGTATTTAAAAATTATATGGAGAGTTGTGATAGGTGGTATCAGAGCAAACGTTCCACACTAAGGGCTTGACTGGATATTACAAAAATATGCCTTGTGTGTGTTCACATAGAGGGAGAAGAAGATATGTTATCATGAGGAGGAGAAGTGGACTCATTTGTACACCCTCAATGAGACCCAATACAGAATGGGACACGATACTGGTAGAAAGAACTAATTTTGAGTTATGGATTCAGTTGGAAAGTGAATCACGTAATAGAGCCGATGTGATGATGGAAACAATTCAACAGCTTCAAGCAGAAATTGCGACTCTTCGAATAGAAAATGAACGACTTGTACGGGAGCAAGAGCATAATATCGAAATCCTGACAGATAAGAAAAATCATCAAAATTCAAAACCAATTTCTGATAATGGTAATCAGGGTGAGTCTCATTAAAGAAAATAGAACTCCATGCTAGAAGGGAGCTAAACAAATGAATTTAAAGGTGGTCAGAAAACACAAGATAGAGAGACTGAGGAGACCTTTGTTAGTGATGAGCGTAAAAGAAAGAAGAAAGGTTGAGTTACAAGGAGAGTTTAATAAGATTTAGCCCCCAAGCTATGATGGCGAGACTAAGGAAGCTGCCATGTCCTGGTTAATAAACATAACGAAGTACTTTCAGATTTATGATTATGATGAAAATAAAGTATTTACATGTTGGCCATGTGCAACATATGAGTACTAAAATAGAGTATCACCTGTCTATGGGATATGATTATGGATCTATAACTTCTAAAAATAAAAAAATTAATACATGTATATTAAAAACTTATTAAGAGTTATTTAGAAATTTATAAGTACAATCAGAAACAAATATGCATATATACCCCACCACACACACATGTGTGCATGCACATGCAAAATCACATGCACACACACACAAAGGATGACCAAATCATTAATGGAGTCAACCCGTAACAGTTGACCTCATGCATAGTGAATAAGAGATATCATTTTCTTGTTCTCTAAGAACTAGTCGAATTGGGTGTGCATTAACTTGGTCAAATTTGATAGTTGGCACATTTTCTACAATGACATAATCAAATTTAATTACTTGAGTTAGATATAATTCTACTCCTATAAGTTGTGATGTGTCATTAATGTGTACTATTGAGATATCGCTAGGGTGCAACAAATAATTTTTTTAGATATCTAGATGTTGAGTTGGTGCTAATTAGAGCTAACACTTATATTGAAAGATCGACATGATGATAAAGATCATTCATTAGCCATGCGCAAGGTTTTAAGAGTAAAAAAAAATGGTTGTCAGTAGCACAATAAGAAATTGTGATAAGCATTGAAGTGCTTTGCAATTTGGTTATGGTGTGCTAAAGTTTGGAAAAACATTGATTTGTATCAAAATAATAAGAATGCATAAATCATAATATTTCTATTTTTTCATTAAAACAACCTTAGATTTATGCAATATATGCTAAACATTGATATTCCTAACCATCAATATAACATGAATGGTTATGGTTTTGTTGTCTCCATCTCCTTCTAGTCATGTCAAAGTATTGGGGATTGAACCTCATTGACTCCTCTGAATCATTTTAAATCTAGATAACACAACCTTGGTGTGGTTAACATTTATCCTTTCATTGATGCACTTGAATGAGAAAATTTTATAATATAGATGATTGATGAGAATATAGAGGTTTATTGGCTTATTTGTGGCCATTTCGATATAGGGGGAATTTAGTCAAATGAAGAATGATTTCTTTCACATAGATGGTGTCACAAAGAGAGAAATTTGGTCATCGTTTATTAAATTGTATAATCCTTACATGTGTAAAAGGAATTGAACCTCTTTATATCCTTACAATTACTTGGTCCACTCTGAGGGTTGCATGAGAAAAGCAAAGTTTTTAAATGACTTTATAAAGCCATGTTAAAAAAAAAAAACTTCTTCTTGTTTGATAATTAAAACTTCACAACTATCCAAATCATATTTAATGTCATTCCATCAAACCATTAAACATTTATTTTATACTATTTGGGGAATTTGGAAAGCGTGTATGCTTGAACCTCAGTATTTATTTTTCATTTAAGAAACCTTGTTTGCTTTCCTTACTATCATTTATACTATTCATACTAATTGGCCTAATTAGAATTTGGTCTATAGAATTTATTTTAAATATATGTACAAGAAAAAATTATTGTGCTAAGAGGCGTATTCTACAATCCCCGAATGAAAGTGATGTGTAAGTATGTCACATATTCAATAAATAATAATAATAATAATAATAATAAATAATGTCGACCCCAAAGAAAAATGAAAGTAACCATATAAAAAAAAAAATCTATAATACAATTCAATTACGTACTAGTGCATATTCCAGGTCTGGGCCATTTTAAAATACTATTGTTGTTTAAGGTATCAATTTTTTTTTAATAAATGTCCTCTCCAAGCATTTAAATTGCAGAATTATACTATCCATCGTAGTATGAACGAAAGACGATTACAACTTCAAATTTTAGGAGCTGGAAACAACTGTAAACTCCACTACTAAATCATGTTTCCAAGAATAAAGGATGTAACATACATTTGTATTCGAAGACACAATTGATAGATGAAATTTGGAAATAACAATATTGATTTATTTTAATATTAGTTTTTTCAAACGAGGTGAAACGTCGTTAAATTGGACTTGTTAGCCTTGCTGGCAAAAGGCCCAAAATTGGATCCATATATGCTCTTAAAGTTTCCAAATTTTCTTAAAATCATCCCAAGAGATCCAAAATTCTCTTGAAATCTTCAGCATTTGCTTAAATATCATTCAAAAATCAAAACTAATGTAGGAGGAAAGCCCTTAAAGGGGAGGAAGAACATTATCAGGAGGCCAAAACACTGAAAAATCAGTGAAAAACCATGTGTCGAAGGCTTAAAATGAGAAAGCACAGTAGCCATCAGATCTGGCCGATCAACGGTCTAGATCTGATCGGCGGGTCACATCGGCGCAAGCAATTAGCAGAAATCAGCATGGGCCCAAGCAAAATGGCGATGGCGATCGGTGATTGCTATCGGAGATAACGCAAAGCGCTTACAAACAGCCTGGGGCAGGAGCAATATGTGATTGCGATCAGATCACATCGCAATATCGCTATCGGTGCAACCAAGGGGCAAGGCCTATGCACAGATATATGGGCCACACGATAACCAGACCTGACAGCATTATGAGTTGAAATATATAAAATTTGAGATCCGCGGGAAGGCCGTTTTAATGTATTGTAGCGTATTTTTGCCATATAACGAAAATACAAAGGGAGCCTTGGGCATTGTCGATGCGATAAAGCTCGGACCCGAAAGGGTTCAGGAATGATATTATATAATATTTCAGGTCCAGGGAAAGCCATTTTTCAATGAATTTTGTGTATTTTCGTGTTTAATGAAATACAAAGAGAACAAACCAAATGCGACTTGCAATAGTGACAAGGGTGGACTCAACGGGTTTCAAAGGTGAAATATATATATTTTCAGGTCCGCAAAGGCCGATTTTTCATGTATTTTAATGTTTTTGCCATATTGCAAAATACAAAGGGAACAAAGGGACCAAGCCATTTGCAATAGGCGACAGCGACCCAAAGGGTGGACCAGATAGATATATATGCCATGTTCAAGGACTTTTAAAGTCTGAAAGGAACAAATATTGGCCGGAGTTCATAATATTGCAGTGTTTTATGTGTAAAATAGAAAACGCTCATTGTTAAACATTTTGAAGAGAAATAGAGACCGAGAAGCAGCACAATGCAACACAGCATGCCCAACGAACCCGAAACAGAAATATCATGGGCATCTATAGCACAACACATCCCAAAACAGATACATCATGGTGCATCAACATCGCGACAATGCTGAAAAAAATAGAAGAGGTTGTGGGCATCTCTGGCAAGAGAGACTTCCCTGCCAACGCACCCAAAATATCATAAAGTGGTTACTCTTCTGTCAGAAGAAGAAACCTCCGAAGCCATGCTTGCCTAGAGGGCATCAAAGTTGTTGAAGAGATAGAGAGGGTGGATTAAGACACTTCGAGCCTCAGAAGGCTCAACATCATTGTAAGCAGGCTATAAATAGCTATTAGTAAGATGTAATAGAGGTTCGACTTTTGGATATTATTCCTCCTCTGTTCATTCAAGCTTCTCATCTTCATTCTAACAATATAAGCGTCTTTTTCCATTATATGTTCAATGTCCATTCTCTTTGTTGTTCTATGCTTGCACTTGAACAGTTTGTTCATTTTTTCTTTGTGTCTAAGGTCGGATAACTGTCATCTTATCTCTACTTTGATATATTAGATCTCCAAGCTTCTTTGTTGCCTGTAGCTAGCCATCCATGTATGGTCATATATGCATTTGCCAGTATAGTCAGTATTTTCTTTTGCTGCCTGTAACTTGCCATTCATTTATGTTTATGTTTGCAATCTACTGGTACAGTCAGTGTTCTCCATCTATCTATTGAATCTATAAATTATTGAGCATTAGGTCTAAAGCCTTGTATTGGTGAGAGTGTTCATCCATGTCTTGAGTGAGAATAGAGCTGAAATGGTTATCTAACTTCGATCCAAACCATCATTTATTCCAATAGTTCAGAGAACCATATTGAAGATTATATGTTACCAAGCATCTTCGATCTACAACTTAGGAGAGTTTCTTGGAGTGATAACATAAATTAGTGTCGTTCTCGGGGAGAGGAAACTGAAGCTCAGCTTCCCTCGGAAACGACATAGATCCAGCTTTGATGATAGACAAAGTCTGGGAACCTTTTCGGTTGTAATCATCTATCTGGTGACTCTACTGGAGACCGAACCTCTTGGCGACTCCACTTCATAGTTCTAGCTCAGTTTGTGAAGCATACTCGGAGAAATCCTCAAAAGCTACAAGTTGACCCAATACCTGACCCTAAAAAAATCATCAAAGAGAGAAAGGTATTGTGGAAAGGAGTATCAGGTTCAGGTAAACCTAAACAATCTTCTATATCTCTTCAAGAAAGTCTTGTAATAGAACAAATACATGTCAAGAGTATAGCATCTAATACTAGCAGTGAAGAAAAACTCTCAGAGATTCATAAAGCTCCTTATTCTTTAGGTTCTCCTTTTGTTGTAAGCCCAAAGGAAACCTCACCTCCTATCCATCATACTCCTTTAGTCTTATCAGTCACTCCTCAACCCTCTATCATTTATACTACCAGTACTCTTTTAGCCACCATAGCTATGGCAAGCCCACAAGCACCTACCAAGATGGAAAGAATCATAGCTGCTAGGCATGGACCTCTAATACTGCCCACTCCTTTGAATGTCATGCCTACTAGATAATATCAGAAATATAGACCTAAGTTCATTGGGACTGAAGGTGTTACTGTTGAAGAACATCTTGAGTCATTCTATAGCTATGCTGATAATCTGGACATTAGTGAAGATGATGTGTGGATGAGAGCCTTTGTCCAAAGCCTAGATGGAGAAGATAGGAAATGGTTCAAAGAACTAACCCCAAGATTTATATCATATATTGAAGCTTTAGATGATGCATTCCTAAAGCATTGGGGGGATAATAAGGATCTCCTATACTACCACACTGAGTTTGGGAACTTAAAGAGGGAAAATGGTGAGTTGTTGTCTAATTTTAATAAGAGGTTAAATCATATGTACAACAAGATACCAGCTGAAGTAAAACCCACAACTACCTCTGCTAAACTCACCTATGCTAGTGCTTTTGATTCCGACTTCTACCTAATATTGAGGGACAGACGGTGTGCTACTTTGGCTGACATGCAAGATGCAGCCTTGGAAGTGGAATCAAACATCTTGGCTGTAGAGAATCTCAAGGGAAATGTTGATAGAAGAAGACAGAGGGACGAGTCTTCATCATCCTCTAATCCTAAGATAGATAAAATGACCAAAATGATCGAGTCATTAGCCTCTGAAATCTCCAAATTGAAGGTTGAGTAGCACCAGAGGAAAGGAAGAATGCCTAATACCTTTGCCCCAAGAAATCCAAATCCAAATCCATATAGAAGAACAAATGAGTAGTTGCATATTTTGCAAAGAAACAAAGATGCTAATGAAGACCAAAGGGTGAAGGCTCCTTTTCAAAATGCAGTCATGGAAGAAGAGCAGTTTGAAGAAGATGATGAGATTCATTGTCTGGAAGATAAAGGCAATGCTTCCTTTTTTACCTTAGCTGCCTATGAAAATTCATTATGCAATGACTAGATCAGCCATGAATGGGATGGTGAAGCTATTCTACAAATTGTAGATCAGCAAAGATATAATTTGATATCGAAGATAAATAATGCCAAGGAAACTCTTGTTCAAAGAGTTGTTTTCCCTGCAGTACAGCAAGCTAATAAGCAAAAACAACTGGCGGTTGATCCCATCATCCTCAAAGCTCCAGCTCATGAGGTAAGAGGTCTTGACAAGTCTCCTTCTCCTTTCAGTTTTCAATCAGAAATTTAGAAGCTAAGAATACCTCTGATTGAACTAGTGAAGAACGAGTCCTGCAAAAGATCCATCCTTGAGGCCCTTGAGCCTAAAGCCATCCAAGCCTCCACTGACTATGTAAATCTGCAAGATGACAATCCAGTTGTTATTCTTAGCCCAATGATTGAAAATTGTGAAGGAAGCTGATCCAGATTTAAATAGCAACACAACAAGTTATAGATATAACCATAAACACAAATATGTAGTGGAAATAATACTTCATTTTATTAATGTAAAATACTGAAATATGCTTACAAATAATAATGGAACTAAACTGGTGAGGGCGATGGTAGCTTATCTCTGAGAAGAGATGTGGCAGCTACATGCCTCTGAGCTGTGTTACAATGAGACTTGAAGGCCTATTTATTGTTGAGAAACAATGGAAAATCATTAACATCCCAAAACCTAACCCTATAAGATGAAACGCCAAATTGTGGGCCCCGTTTGGGTAAATTGGTACATCAATTTCCTAGGGTCGTAACGTTGGCACCCGATCTCCATTTGACGCATACAATAGCTCATTAGAAAGATCTATCCGAGAACTATAAATTTGGGAAGAGAAACATCATTCCATGGACCCATGTTACTCCCCGATTTCCCAAAAAACGTCGTTTAGGGTTTCAAAACGGCTCCGGAAGTTCAGGGCCCGAAAAACTGCTAAAAATAGTAAATTGTGCTACAATTACGGAAACTAAAAAACTGAAAGAGACAGTTGTGGGAGTCCAAGTGGGATAGGTGGGTGGCCACCAACATCCACCTGGATCAATAGCTCCTCATCATTCTATGTCTCTCTAACTATTCACGAAAAATTCCTTCACAACTGCCTTTTGGACACTGGAGCCGGCCATAATCTAATGCCCAAGGCTGTCATGGATGAGTTGGTATTGACATCACTAAGCCTTATCATGACATGTTTTATTTTGACTCTAGAAAAGGGAAATGTGTAGGATTAATCAAGGACATAGCCATCACTTCATCTTAGCTACCTATGAAAAGCATGATCATGGAAATTGTGGTAGCTAATGTACCCCCCAAGTTTGGCATGTCACTTTCCAGAGGTTGGATCAAGAGATTAGGTGGATCATTACAAAATGATCTGTCCTATGCTATTGTCCTAGTTTTCGCAGGTGAGAGCAAGATATTATATAGAGAGGGGCAGTTGGCTTATATCATCAGCGATGAGAAGAACCCTACCAATCATCCCATCTATGCTGTTGACACTGATTTTGGAGCATGTATTCTCCATATTGAAGAATCCCAGTTGGCCTCCACACAACTTAAAAAACTAGTTTGCCAAATCGTTGAAGAAGAAAGCCCACATATTTGGGACATGTTCTTTGATGGAGCTCACTCTAAAGAAGTTGCAGAGGCAGGTGTAGTCCTTGTATCCCCAGCACAGGAATATATTCATTTATCTTTCAAATTAACCTTTTAGGTCACAAACAACATAACAGAGTATGAAGTCTTGATTCTGGGCTTAAACACTGCTAAATAAATGGGTATCAAAGGCCTGAAAGTATTTGGAGACGTAGACCTCATTATTCAGCAGGTAAATAAAACTTTCCAAGCTAAGCATCCAAGGCCGAAGGCATACAAAGATGAGGTATGGAGGCTCAAAGATTCTTTTAATGATTTCAACGTTTCTTATATTCCAAGAATGAAGAATCAGCTTGCTGACTCCCTCGATGTGTCTGCTAGCACGTTTATTCCTCCCTTGCCTCCTAAATTGACATATGAAGTTCAGGTAAAATGCAGACCGTCTCTGCTTGACAATGTCAAATATTGTAGAGTTTTTGAATACAATGAGGAAATTAACAGGTTTTTGCAAGTCATTGAGGAATTTTCTGAAATGCCACATCGATCAGGAAAATGAAGCCATGGAAAAATGCATCCAGTCCAAGCTAAAAAACAAGGTCAGCTGAGGAAGCATCACCATCTTCCTAGTAACCATATACCAAAAGGATTGGTGCCTCTAGAGAAGTTGTTCGATCAAAACAATGTGCCATATAAGCCTGTCAAAACAGAAAATGAGTCTGTTGTTCGTAAACACAATATAGGGAGCCCAGCTCATCCAAAATACATAAATCTATCCACTCAATTGTCCTCTGCCCAGAATTCTGAGTATTGCACCCTTATGAAGCAATTCACTAACATTTTTTCCTGGGAATACAGCGATCTTAAAACCTATGACATAGACATCATTCATCATAAGATCCCACTAGAAAAGAACACCATCCCTTATAAGAAACAATTAAGACCTATCAGGCCTCTCTTGTTGCCTTTGATTGAGAAAGAAATCAAGAAGCTGTTGGATGCCAAAAACATAGTTCCCCTAAGGTATTCAAAGTGGATATCCAACCTTGTGGTAGTAAGAAAGAAAAATGGAGAAATCAGGGTTTGTGTTTACTTCAGAAATCTGAACAAGTGCTCTAAAAAAGATAACTATCCCCTGCCCAAGATGGAACACTTGCTGCAAAGAGTTTCAGGGGCTAGAGTCATTTCTTTCTTAGATGGATTTTCAAGTTACAATCAGATGTTGTACATCCTGAAGATCAGGAAAAGACTGCCTTCACTACTCCTTGGGGCACTTTCATGTACTCTAGGATGCCTTTCAGACTGATGAATGCTGGGGCTACTTTTCAGAGGGCCATGGACATAGCTTTTGTGGGAGAGAAAGACAAGTTTGTCCTTATTTATCTTGATGATATAGCAGTTTTCTCCAACAGCCACAAAGACCATTTATAGCATTTGAAGAAGGTCTTCCTAAAATGTAGACAGTTTTGGAATTTTAGTGAACCCAAAGAAGTCACAGTTTGCTCTAGAAGAAGGCAAACTTCTGGGACATATTGTTTCTGCTGAAGGTGTGAAGATTGATCCTGTTATCACAAAATCAGTACTAAGGGCTGCTACTTAATAAGATCTCATGAAACTGTTTCAGACCAGGCTTTAGACTAAGGTTTAGCCTCCTTAGTCAGAGAGGGCTCTCTCACAGATTTTGATATGCATTAAAGGGCAAGAAAAGATGCTAACTCTTTAATTAGTATATGAAATTCATGCTGGTTGGAACAACAAAAATAAGGCTTCTCCCATTGGGCTCATGGAGTCATACATTCCTACAATAAACAAGTAGCTACTCAATCATGGAAACCAAGGCATATAATGTCTCAATGTTCAAAACATCTACCAAGAAGAACCTCAACTCAAAAAACATACATAGGAAGTCTGAGCACTTATGTGAATTCAGAGTGATTGCATGTTTAGTGAACTGTAAAACAAGATGAACAAAACCAAACCACATATATTCTGAACATTTGAAACACGAGATTAATCTTGGGAAGAAAAAGTGTACTTTCTATTACTGTCAAAACACTTTACATAAGCCAATATGAAAACTCTGTTTTTTCTTTTTGATAAAAAACTCCAACCCTTTTTACATCAGAGTTTTTTCCATATATAGGAAACAAAAACTAGACTACCTTGAGTCTCCTCCTCCAGCATGAGGGGAGCTCGAAAACCTATCATTAATTACCTTATCTATATTTAAACTAACTTATTAAATACAAAGGTATTGTGCTTTCAATACACAGAGTCCTATTCCTATTCAAACTCTAATTCTATCTCCTTGTGTGCATGATTCCTTCTTGATCTTTGACACTTGTACTATTTCTGTAGTGGCTGAAATGCATTTGAGAGGCATTCACTGAACGAGCTGCCTTGGATTCCAACTGTGCTGATGCCTCATTCTTTGGTGAAGATATATGCTCTGTTTTCACAGTCCCTGCGTTCCATCAATCTTTATTTTCAAAAGAACGTGCTTGAAGCTGTTTAATATCTTTGATGACCATGCATAACACCATATGCCTAATGATCTGGATGCATTGTGAACTGGACATGTGTTCAACCCAAAATTTCGGTAACTTTACCAGAACCCTAATATTCCGGTCATAAAGTAGCTTTAGGAAGACTTTAGCAAAAAACCAAAGTGTTCTACCTTTTCGCTCCAATGCTTACACCTGTCATTCTTTGAATGTTTTGGCAACCTTTTATGATCTCTTTCCTACCCTCGAAGCATTCCCTTACAAAATTTGCTGACCTCAGCATCAATTTCATTTTTTCTTTAAAAACAGTCACCTACAGCAGTTTCGTAGCGCGCTACGAAACTGTTGTTTTTTTCCAAAATTACAGTCTTCAATGAATTTACCAATTACTTTGTGACTGCTACAGCTTCTCTTTTGGTTCCAAAATTCCTAATTTGTCTTCCTTTTATATATGCCTCAAAAACCCATGAACTTAAGAAAAATAAAACAAAAACTTGGAGCAACATCTGACCTTAAAAATTTGCAATTTTTTATTTTGGCAGCTAACTTGCCTAACTGAGCTTTTAGTTTTGCAAGTTCGTTTTCCATGGCTGCAATTTCTGATACAGTTTTCTCTAAATTAGCCATTTCTTCCTCAGCTGCCTCCCATTGCTCCTTTGAAGATGAGGTTTTAGTTTCCTTGACAATGGGAACTTTTTTCTTCATATCTTTCTTTTTGCCCTCCTTTGCTTTTTCTGCTTGAGCTATCTGCTTTTCCATTTCTTTGGCCTGTCCTCTGGTGTATATTTTTCTTTTGATTTCCTCTGCCTTCTCTGCTTTAGGCAATTGTCTAATTTCTTTTGTTGCAGTTACCTTGACAGCTACCTCATCTTTGTGGACTTGCTCCGCTGCTTGGATTTGTCTCCTGGTGATTGGCCTTCGAGGTTTGACCATAAATTCCTTACCAGACTCTTCAAACCTTAGCCTTTTTGAGGTTTTTGATTTTTTGGTGCTATCAGGTGATGACTGGGTTAGGTCAATAGGCATTGACTCAACCTGCACTGATGTGGCTTGTTCCAAATCAATTGCCTCCAGCAAATCCTTTAGCCTAGCCTTTGACATAGGGCTTTCTTCCACTGCTATTGATTTTCCTTTTTCTCTGCTTAGCTGACTTCTGGTTCTGATTCTTGTCACTTGTTCAATTCCACTTGGTCCTGGTGCATCTTTCTGGTGTTTGATTTTCTCCCTTGATGACTTAGGTGTCTCCTTTGCTGATGATTTAGGTGTCTCTTTTATGACCACAGACTTCTCTGATTTCCTTGACTTAGTTTTGGGCTTCTTTTGGTCTTTTACCTCCTTCCTGAGCTCAGCCAAGGTAGGTTCTTCAATTCTTCTTTCTTTTTCCCTATCCGGCAATGGAGTGAGACCTGTCTTGCTTTGGAAACCGGCCATAAAAATAAAAGAGTCCCAATCTCTACCAATTTTTGCAAACTATCTAACACCAGCAACTTTATTAAACCGTGGTGGAACAGGGAAGTTTCACAATTATCTTTCTTTAATTGAACTTTGTCGCACATTTTACTAAGGCTTCTAAATAAATAGAAAGGGATGTCTATTGATGCTTTCCCTATGAAATGTAACAAGAGTTTGAAATGATAAGAGTAAACTTTGGTGTACCTTCCCTCACATGTGAGGTATTTCTGGATGCCTGTAATGAGCAGAGCATAATGTTCTTTTATATAATTCCTTGGCACCGCTTTGGTGAGGTCTTCATTTACATATTGATCCTTCAGAAATTCCTTACAGGGAGTCATGTCAAACTTGAAATTCTTGAACCATTCTTGTCCACCTCTCGGAATTTCAGTGACAGCAGAAATGGCTTGCGGAGACACAGGGAACTCTAGCATTGACACTTTAGAATTCAAGCCAGTGAAATTTAATGCAAAGGCTTTAGTTACCTCTGTATGTCCTCCCTTCAATTTTTCGCAAAACCTCCAGCAACCAGCCTCTTTAAAAGCTCGTGCTACACCTTCATCTCTGAGCATAAGATCAAGCCCCTCTGGCTCGGTTCTTAGGCACCTTCCAGATCGATGTTCTCTTTTCTCCATCTTGCTCAGAATATCTTCACACCAAAAGCTAATCAGCAACTTCAATTTACAAAACAGCTTCGGCTTTGGAGTGTAGGCTCGCTTGCAATGATCCCTTTTTAAACGAAAACTCGGGCTTTTTTGCGTTTTTCAAACACTCGTCATAGAACAGGCACATTAATGCATTATGAATAAACATTATGACACTACCATACCTCATAAGATCTCTTAAAATAATTGTCATGTGCGTGATCCTAAATCTGATGGCGGAATGAATCCTATCATGACCTGGAGGAGACATCAACTGACAAAATATGGATGGTCCTAATGACTCATCTCCCGAGATTTGACATTTCAAGAAAATGCGCTGCAAAAAACCCCGAATCCCCGATTTCGTAGTGCAGACAATTATGAATTGACAAACCGCGCTACGAAATGGCTGCTAGATGATATGCTGCGGAAAGGTGGAAAAATGATTGCGCAGCTAAACTGGCCAATCAGATCGCGCTGCGAAACTGCGCAAAATCAAAATGATGCAATCAAGACGAGACATGCTTTAAACCATAATGAGGGAGGATATCTAACGGTTTTTTTTTTTTTTTACAAGGACTCACATCAATACCCTTTGAAAATCTAACTTCAAAGTGACACACCTAAAAACCTATTGACTTAAACCAAATTTTTTTTATATGAATCTTTGGACATAGGTGAACTGTGGTTTTAAGTGATAACACATTTGATAGGTATGATTACAAATTTGGGTTCAAGAAGATTATGCAATTGCAAAAAGAACTTGATGAATCTCTGGATGATTTTCATGATCATTTCATTCATTTTTTATTTGAATTTTTGAAGATGATGTTGATTGGACTTTAATGAAATAGAAATTCGAATTTCTTGTTCACATTTCGATGAATCTACATGAATATAAATCTTTTGCAAGTCTCCCAACATACTATGTATTAGCGTTTCAAAATTTGCGAAGGAAAAAGTCGTTGTATTGAGTGACACTCCATGTCCTTCTAATTAAACAACTCCAATTCCGTAGGTTGAGGTGGGGGAACTTGAGAATTTATTCGATGATTTACCATCATCTTCTCCCACCCCACATATTCAGAATTCTAGCGCAAGTTTGGATTGCGAATCTAATGATTGTGATAAAATGTTATCTCCCCGTCCTCCATCCTTTGGTTCCTTTGGTCCTCTGCATTGTTAATTGTTGTAGTCATTTAGTTTATTAGTAGTCGAATTTCTTCGAATCAATTATTTTTCTATCATGGAACATGTCAAACTCACAAACATTTTTACTGTCATGAGTTTGACCGACTGCTACCTATGAAGTCATCATGAACTTGGTCATCAAAGTTTTGATTGATAATGAGAAGGGGTGTTTAAGTTTTTGAGAGTTGTCACCACAACATTTTGAGTCAAGATTTGTGTCAAACTGAGGGTTTTTTAGAGGGTTCACCTAAACATGTGTTTATAGTCAAGGGAATGTTGTTTAAAGAAGCATGGTTATAAATGATCACAATTCTTTCCCTTTTCCAATATCACTTATTTACCTCAAATTTTTCCCCATTTCTTATGCCCCATTTTCTTCCTTAACCCTACCTATCCTATTCCCCTTATCCCTTTTTTCTTTCAAACTATTTCCCATTTCTAATATATTCACACCATTCCTTATTCTATCCTAGGCCTAAATTCTTTTTTATCCTAGGCCTAAATTCCCTTACTAATAAGCGTTGCATATGATAAGTGAACATCACCCACACACCCCATACACGAACTCATTTCATCATAACCAAATCCTTTTCCTAGATACTATCACACTCCCAAATTCAAACATGATTACTGTTCAGGTGGAGCGCCAGTTGAACATCATGTCTAATCACGTCATGAGAGATTAGGAATCAGTTTCAAATCTCTCCAGGAGACCGCCATTTCCACTATTTTCGATAGTAGGAAAATGTTTTTCTTTGTTGTGTAGGAGGTTTGAAGACTGGTTACAAATTGAAAGACATATTGTAGAGAAATTCAAAAAATTACGCTTCGTCATTTCTACACAGAGTGTTATGCAATTATTGCACAGTGTTTCCCTGATGCTACTAGCATCATCACAAATAAATTTTAGTTTATAGGAGATAGAGGTCAATTTATCATCTTATAAATTTTATGTTTTAACACTCCAATTGAGGACACTGATACCTGTTTTTCATTATCTTTGAAAAAAAATGCTACACACACCCTGTCAATGACACATATAGTCAAAACTTAAAGCTTAAAGTTGTGACTTTTAAATGATAATCAAGGTAATTATGCAACATTGAGTGGCTAGCATAAATTATAGGGTGAAATAGAAAGTTTTCCCGCTCATCTTGAATATGATAAACCTGCTTTGTCATCACTATGTAGTACTATTATCTAGTTGAGTTTTGTGCTCTCACAATTGTGAAGTATCTCATTCTTTGTCCTATACACATAGTCTACCATAAAGTTCAAGCAAAATTTTCTAGGTGTTAGGTTTAGATGGCTCCTACTACTACAAGAAAGGGAGGGGATGTTATACAGACTGAGCCCAACCCTATAAACCTAGAGAACCCTTCCCCAACTATTATAGTTTCCTTCGAGAATGATAGATGCATTCCATTTGGCCAAAAGGTTCAGAAAGTGGTTCATAACACGAGATTAGATAGTATGTTCGCCTTGAACTTCCATGATAACAGAGTCAAGCTGGGGAGTGTGGAAATCATTGTCACAGAGAAACTCATTTCAAATGCCACATGCATCACTAGAGCAGGTGAGAAGTGGTTCAAGGGTGATCAGTTGGATATTTCAGCATTCAAGGATTTTTTTAAACCTGAGTATAGTAATAAATATTCCACAACCTTCCCTACTATGTATCTTCAAGATCATTACAACGACCTGTTGAAGGTCATCCAAAGGTATTTCATATGCAAAGGTAGATTTGACAGGAATTACCAGAGCCATTTGAAACTCTTGTTACATTTCATAGACAAAAAGCCTATGAATCTACCTTTCTTCTTGCTCAAAAGTCCAATCTAGCTTCAGAAGGATAACCATATGTCTAGTCTGTTTCATTTTTCTCTTATTAAGATTTTGGTTAAATTTGTAGTAGACAAGAAGAAGATTTTTTGGTTGACTTTCTATCTAGCATTGGTTTTCTACCCCAGAAAGAGTCTTCATTATTGAAAACTTGTGAGTAGGAACAAGAAGTGCATGAAACACATGAGAAGAAAGTCACCTAGACCATGGAAGAGACAAAGATAGTTGAGGAAAAGGATAAAAAACCCAGCAAGAACCCATAGGAAAACTTGGTAAATAGTTGAGTAAGAAGAAGATTACAAAGGGTAAGGATAAAAATCATGAACCAGAGGTTCAGGTGGCATCATCTTAAACCACTAAGTTTCAAGTTAAAGTAGAAAATATAGAAAAAGATGAAGAATTTGTGATAAGGCCTAGGACTAGGTCAAGGGTCAAGAATATTGTGGAGGGATTAGTCCCCCAAGTAGTTGTTGAAATTTCAAAAGACAAACAAGAAGAAAAACAATAGGAAAAAAAAGGGGAAGAAGTGGAGCCAGATGAATCAATGCAGTTTGAGAAAGAATATGATCCAATTCAATCTAAGAAAGATACCATACATTATGAAAAAAGAAAACCCCAAGATGGTTAAAATAAAAGAAGCTCTTTCTAAGTATCAAATGAAGATAACATCCTTGAAGAGGAAAATTAGAGACATGATACAAACAACTCAACCAATAGCTGAAAGGGAAGATGCACCTCCCAAACCTATTGTTAAGGATAAAGGTAAACATGTTTCATTTCTTGAAAAGGCTGAAGAACTTGGAGTAGAGTCCAGTGGGCCTACAACTAGAGCAACAAAGTCAAAACTATGTTGGGTGTAGCAAATGAAAAAAGTGTCCCAAGCAAATGGTAAACCACATTTTGACTAGTGGAAGGAATACTAGAGGTGTCTAAAAGAGCTCAAGGAAAGTCAGATGCAGGTTAACAAGTTTAGGCAAGAAAATCAGAATTATAAGAAATTTGTGGAGAATTTACTTGAAAATTGTGATAAAGAAGTACACGAGGCTTCCAAAGCCCTCAATAGAGGTAAAATTTTTGGTAACTGGTCAATTCCTATAAGAATACAATACAAAAATATTTATGTCAGAAACTTGGTATTGAATGCAAAGCTGAGGAGTATGAAGAAAAGTTTACACAAGGCATAGGTACTAGTTAAGAAATACAAAGATGCAGCCAAAACGCCTTCACCTGGAAGAGTGCCAAGGCTAAAATCTAAGGTTGTGTCTAAAAAAAAGCCTACTCTACCATTTCCCACTGAGCACAAAGATCCCACACGTCAAGCTTCAAAGGTTCAAGCTTCCACCAGCAAAACCTCCAACAAGAGGAAAAGGAGGTAACAATTCCTTTCTTGGAGTTTTGAAATTTTGTTTTTGTCTCATAGTATTTACATTGCACAATAGGGATACTTATTTTTTGGGTTCAAGTTGCAGTTGATATGGTTCTAATATTTGGAGTGGCCTATAGTTTTGTGGTTGTGTTTTGTTAAGACTTGAGGGTGTAAAAGAGGCAGTGTTGAAAAGTTCGCTATGCAGTTGTGACACAACTATTGCACAGGCCTTGCCTATAGATTTGCACAAGCATTGGGAAGAAGCTAGCTAGCAGAGTTTAAAGGGGTGGACATGTAGCAGACGTGGTATCCAACTCAGACCATCAACTCCTAGCCATGTTCCATTTTTGGAAGAAAAAAGTGCCAACATAGTTGTTGCCCAACTGTTATGCAATCATTGCACAGTCAATGGCCATCAATCATTTTTTTTTATTTTTTTATTCCATGAAGATATATTTTAAAGATAGGATTTCATTCACAAAGATTTAGTGTTTTTTGTGTTAAGATAAAGTCATGAACACTTTTATGTTTTTTTGTTTTATTAGTTGAGGAAAAAGACTTAAACAACAAAATATTTCCTTTCTTTTTGTTTTGATTCAATCCACTATATGGATCAACTATGCATTCCATCTAGATGCTTTTCACTTGCTACATAATGTTTATTTAAGTTGGAAAATAGATGGAGTAGAGGTTGTTGTTTCTTGGAGATTATTATGAACCATTTAATGTGACTATGATTGAATTTATGAGTAAAGTGCTTATGGCTTGAGGGTTTTCCAGTTATTATTCAAAAGGATTATTATGGTATGACATTTTCTATATTTGTATTAGTTTTATGTTGATTTATTCTATATAGTTTTCATGGTTTATGGGTATGATGATCTGAGTTGAGTTAGAATTCGGGTGTGTAATGCTCTAAACCAGATGTGTTAGTATTTCAGTTGCAAATGGAATATATTATTCCTGTATACTTTGTTATTTCTTCTTAATTTCCTTCTCATGTATATGCAGTATATGTATTTCCTGATGTTCTATTATATGTGAAAGGGAATATGTTTTGGCTTATTTCTTCTCTATACTACAACTTTATTTCCCTTATCTAAAGTACATGCCTTATAAGAATTTTTGAATGTTATTGGATGTTACATTCATAAGTACGGTGGGATAGTAAATCAAGTGATCACAAGTGTTCATCCTCCTTCGACCATTCATATTCCAATGAATTTTAAAATTCTTTTTAGATCTAGTCTCTACTAGAATTTGTGTTTCAAAGTCTCTTATTTTTTAGTTTTTCAAGTGAGGGATCCCCCTCTGGTAGGAGAAGATCGGTCTCTCAACCAAAATATGTTTGTGAGTCTACCTTCAACCTAGTAGAATTGATAGAGTGCTAACATAGTGGCATCATTTTCGGGGATCGATAGGTCTAAATTTTCCTGGGAAGTTGTTTTGTTTTGTGAGTTACATCATAAGCTAAAATTTTCATAGTCACTTTGACTAATAGTGAAATTAGTTTCATGCAAATTTGTATGAGAATATCTAGCTTCTAGGAGGTTTACTAGGAGGAATCTGGATCCAAACCCCCTTGTGGTTGTCTACGATCCCGAAAGACTGCTTAGGAAGGAGAGGATTGTGGTGGAGAATCAAGAAATTAATATCCCTCTTAGGAGATTTGTTTCTGTACCAGAAATTCCTTTTGAAGTTTCTTTCTCCAGAACTAGATATTTTTCCTGTATTCCAGAAGTTCTTGTGGATTCATCTGTTACTAGTTCTTATACCCCACTTCTCGAAAAAAGAGTTCAATCGAAATATCCTTCAGCAGTTTAGTAAACTTAAAAGTTTGGTTACGAAAGTTCAGAAAATTACTGAAAAGGTAGTCTTGTCTCAAAAAACAGTCCCTTCACAAGTCAGTTTAAATTCTAGTTTTGTCTTCACATCATCCTTTGGCCCTCCATCATTTTTTTACCATCTATCCATCAATTTTCCCCGTGATCTGTTGTTTCAGTTGCACCATCTGCTAATCGCTCAAATTATTAAGTAGTAGTTATGGCAGCGAGATAGGCCCCTCTAGTTTTTCTCGCTCAGCTCCATAATTTTCCTCTTAACTATGGTCAAATACTTCCCCAATATGATGGTACAGAGGAAGTTAATACTAAGCAAAATGGTGATAAGGTCAATGATTTTGTGGATTTAGAGGAAGTGGATCATGATGATGTTAAATCTGATTATTTTCTCAAAGCTTTTCTGGTGATGTCAAGAAGTGGTTCAAGAGTTCTCACCCGAGATGTTTTGTCAATTATCAAGAGTTGAAAGATTCTTTTCTTGCAAGGTGGGGTGAGAAGAAGAATCCCTTGCAAATTCTAGCTCAATATAATAATATAAAAAGATAGCCTGGAGATATTGTTCAATACTTTTCTGTAAGTTTCAATAAAGTGCACAATTCTATTCATGTAGAGATAAAGCTTCCTCCTAGGCTCGCTTTACTTCATTATCCTGATGCTTTCGACCCTGAGATGGCCTATCAACTTAGGGAAGGAAATCTAGTAACACTGGAAGACATGCAAAACAATGCAGTCAGTGTGGAGGCCAATATATTAGCAAAGAAATCCAATATGAAAGCAGAGAAAAGAGTCACAATAAAGGAAGAGCCCACTACTTCTTCTGATGCTATGTTTGATACATTGGTCAACACCATGGAGAATATGATGGAGAAAATTTCTCTAACTGATCAGGCATCAGTTAGAGAGCCTCATATTGGTCCACAAATTAGAAACCCAAATTTTCAGAGGCAGCCACAGGTGCCAAACAAACCAAAGGGTCTAGAGTAGTCTCATTAGCGAGTAAGACCACCCTTTCAGCAGAATTATGCTCAAGACCAAGATGAGGAGAACGATAAATTACCAGGCGATCAAATTATGTTTTTGGTGATAGGTAACAAGATGTGTATTTGACTAAAGAAGATCAAGAGCAGGAGGAATTTGAAAATTTCAAGGCAGAGGATGATGAGTTGCTGCTTGTTCAGTCTCAAAATGGTGTATTTATGATTGAATCTAAGGAGTATAGGAAGGGATATCAAAATGCTATAATGCAAGTTTAGTGACAATATAATTTGAGGAACAAAATTGTGGGTAAGAATGAAGTGAAAAAGGAAATAACACTTAGTAGCACAACAAAGAAATAATTGGAAGCCAATAATGTAAAGAAGGATGTCCCTAGTACAAGTGCCCAATGGAAGGAGTCACCTATTATTATCTTGTAGAGGAAATAAGATACATCAAAATAGATTGTAGAAAAGAAGGTTGTTTCTCATAAAGAGGTTGAAAAGGTATCAAATCCTTTTAATCTTGAAGCTGAAATTACTAAATTAAAAATATCTATTCCCCTTGGTGAATTGGTAAAAAAATGACCAATATAGATCCGAGATTCTAAAAGCACTTAGAGTTGACAAATCTTCCGATACAATTAATATAGCAGATGGTCATCCAACTATTATTTTTGGTCCAAAAATTGATGATAAGGGGCAAGATGGGGATATTCCTTCTTTCTATGTCAGTTTAAATGTGCATGAGAAAATACTGCATAATTCTATGCTGGACTCTGGGGCCTCACATAATCTAATGCCAAAGGTGATCATGGAGAGGTTGGGCCTAGATATTACAAGACCATACAAGGACCTCTATTTGTTTGATTCCAACAAGGTAAAGTGTCTTGGATTAATTAAGGACTTAGCAGTGTCCTTAACTCAAATTCCTTCAAAATGTATGGTGATGGATATTGTGGTGGCAGATATACCTCCCAGGTATGGTATGATCTTGTCTAGATCTTGGATGGCGAAATTGCATGGAGCATTGTAAATAGACATGTCCTACATCACAGTTTCAATTTTTGGAGGCCGGTCAAGGAGGTTATACATGGAACCTCTTATGCAATACATGATCAGTAGTAAGGATAAACGCATGAATCATCCAACATACGTTGTTCACTCTGATTTGGACTCATTTGTGTTATCCAATTTGGTTTGCTCCAATGATCAAAATTTAAAGATTTTGGGCAAAGATTCAGAACATAATAGTGAAATAAAATCAGTTGTTTCAAACATAAGAGAGGAGAAGGACATGAAAATGAAGTTGGATGCTTTTGGAATTGGAAAAGAAGTTGACAACAAGGAAAAATTTGAAGAAAATAGTCAGAAAGTGGAAGGAAAATACAACAACAAAATTGGGGAACTGGGTAGCCAAAGTGTCCGTGAGAAAACTATAAGTTTGAAGGTTGAAATGGATGAAAAAAGAGTAAAAAAACAAAGTTTTTGGACCATGAATTTCTATGGGGAAGCAATCAAAGAAGGTGTCAGTGTGGGGGTATGGATAATCAACCTAGAAGTCAGTAAGTCAAAGCTATGTTGATACAAGTTAATTTTTTACTGTACTAATAATGTAGCAGAATATGAATCTCTCATTTTGGGTCTACGAAATTTGAAGAAATAAGGAGCTAGAAGAATATCTGTCTATGGGGATTCCAAGTTGGTTGTTAGACATGTCAAAGGTGAATATCAAACAAAACACCCCAGGATGCATGCTTATCACAACACTGTCCTAGATTACTTGCAAAAAATTTATGAGTATAGTTTTTCTATTGTCCCAAGGAAATATAATGTTGTTACAGATGCATTGGCCACTTTAGCCTCTAATTTTGAAGATTCCAATAGTGTTAAAGGGAAATACAAGGTAGAAGTCGGACATAGGCCTATTGTCTCAGATAACATGAAGCATTGACAAGTCTTCGAAAATGACAAGTAGCTGGAGAAAGTTTTGTTCATGAAGGAGGACTTTTCCAAAATGAAATTGGAAAGGGATGGAAGATGGGAATATGTAGATAAAGTGAGTTTTATTAATCACCTCAAAGAAGAGTTAGATAAGCAGGGCACTGAGTTAAAGGTATTGCAACTTAAAGACAATGTTCTTCCAAGAGGGCTAGTGCCTTTAGAGGAACTCTTTGACCTGAATGATGTGGCCAAGAGGAAAAAATTGCCACCTGTGGGAGAAGGAGTTGAATAATGTAATATAGGTACAACAGAACACCCAAAAATGATAAATTTACCTAATACCTTGAGTCCATAAATAAAGAAACGATACTTGGAATTGTTGGCCGAATTTTCTGATGTGTTTGCCTAGGGGTATGAAGACTTGAAGGTGTATAACAAAGACATTATCCAACACATAATACCAGTCAAAGAAGATTAGAAACCATTCAAGAAGAAGCTACGAAGGACAAATCTGATGTTTTTTCCCATGATCGAAAAGGAGGTAAGGAAGTTGTTTGGTGCAAGCATAATAATATCTCTTAGATTTTCTAATTGGTTATCTAACTTGGTACCAGCCAGAAATAAGACAAGAGAGATCAGATTATGTTTATATTTTAGGAACTTGAACAAGGTGTAATTAAAGGATAATTACTAGCTGTAAAAAATGGATCATATACTTCAGAAGGTAGTTGGTGAAAAAAGAATGTCATTGCTTGATGGCTTTTCTGGGTATAACCAAACTTTGGTTCACCCAGAAGACCAAGATAAAACTACCTTCACCACACCTTGGGGGACTTTCAAATATGCCAAGATGTCATTCGGTCTAATGAATGCAAGAGAAATATTTTAGTGAGCTATGGATATAGCTTTTGCAGAGAAGAAAGATAAGTTTCTTGTTATATATCTTGATGATACTACTATTTATTCACAGTCTCATGATTATCATTTGCAACACTTAAGAGAAGTTTTTGAAAAGTGTAGGAAGTGCGACATTTCTTTAAATCCCCAAAATCATTGTTTGGGTTGGTGGAAGGAAATATTTTGGGACATATTATTTCAAAAGATGGCATCAAAATAGACCCTAACAAAGTTTCAACAATTCATAAAATGAAAATTCCTAGGAGTAAAAGGAGAATTAGTCCTTTTTGGGCAGAAATATTTTTTTAAGGAGATTCAACCCAAATCTGACCAAAATTTTGAGAAAAATTACAGACAACAATAAATGAGGTGAAATGGGGTGAAGACAACAATAAATATTTCAATGAAGTAAAAGCAACATTTTCTCGTGATACCACATTGGCCAATTTGTATTATACATGGGAATTCATAGTATTTTCTTTTGCTTCTGAACACAATATCATTGTTGTCCTATTGCAAATAAATCAGTAGGGGATAGAACAACATATTTAATTTTTCAGTATAGTTCTCAAAGATGCTTCTCTTAAATATGACATAATGGAGAAATAGGGATTTTGTCTTGTTAAAGGTTTGAAGGATTTTTATGTATATATTTTGCACTCTCACATTGTGGCTTATGTACCCAAATCTGCAGTAAAACAAAATTGACTCAGAGTGATCCAGATGGAAGAAGGGGCAAGTGGATCTTTTCTATACTTGAATATGACGTCGAGATCAAGCCAACAAAATTGATTAAAGGGCAAGGCTTGGATCGAATGATGGATGAATCCAATCTGCAATCACTCCAAATCAATTTATTAGCTATCCTAGTAGAAGACGATCTCTAAAGTACTATCTAGCAAGTTCCGAAAAGGTTTTTTGCCTCACCTTGGCATGCTGATATTTTATATGTGTTACAGCATTTACAAACACCTCCAGACTGGCCTAAAACTAAAGCTCACTTTCTAAATTTGAAGGTAATACAATTTTTCATTATTGATTAGTTCTTATACTAGAAGGATCCTGACAAAATGCTACTCAATTGTCTGTTAGAAGATGAGGCTCGAGAAACAATGGAGTAATTTCACAAAGGAGATTGTGGTGGGAACTTGTGTTGGAAAACCACAGTTAACAAGATCTTGAGAGCTGGCATTTATTGGCCTTGTTTTCTTATTGATGTATATAAAAAGGTGGATAGCTATCTGGAATGTCATATGTTTGAAGGAAGAAAGAAGTTGCCCCTGTTGCCCCTGAAGCCTCTAGTAGTTGAGTCACCATTTTAGCAATGGGGATTTGATTTTATTGGTGAAATTCATCCCACTTCTTCTGGATAGGTGGATATTGATTTGAGGCAGTCCCGACCAGAAAAGCTATGGACACAATGATCATCTAGTTTTTGGAAGGTAACATTTTGTCTCATTTTGGTTATCCACAAAAGATAATCACAAATAATGATGTTTCTTTCAGATCTAAGAAGATGATATAGTTCTATCACAGATACAACATTGTTCTAAGACACTCTACAACCTATTACCCTTAGGGTAATGTCTTGGTAGAATCCTCGAATACAAGTTTGGTAAATATTATCAAGAAAATGATGCAAGAAAAAAAAAAGAGTTGGCACAAAAAGTTGGTACATGTGATATGGGTAGACCATGTGAGTACTAAGAAGTCGATAGGCATGTCTCCATTTCAACTGGTCTATGAAACAAATGCACTCTTTCCTTCCTCATTGGGAGTCCCAGTTCTGAAGCTATTGCAAGAAGCTAAAGTGGAGCCAAATGACATACAACGAAGGATTGGCCAAATGATTCAAATTTAGCAGTCAAGAGAAGAGGTGTTTAAGAATACACATCCAATACAAGATAGAATTAAAATAATTTATGACAGAAGAACAAAATTCATTGATTTTCAAATTGGAGATTTGGTTTTAAGGTGGACGCTCAGAATGAAGAAAAGGGCAAGCATGGGAAGTTTGAATATTTTTGGAAGGGAATATTTAATATTTTTGCATTCAGGGGAAAAAATTCTTATGTGCTTGAGGATTTTTTTGATGAACCAATTGGAGCAGGGCCTATGAATGGCAGGCTGCTAAAGAACTTACTCACCCGATTTCAAAACTGAAATATCATTTCGTTTCATATACAATTTATTTTTAAATATTGCAAGTTCGAGTAGTGAGAGTTCAGATTTAAAGCCTAAGGTGAAGGCCATAAGGTCTTGGATTTCTGTTGCCATAAATAAGTCAGTTTGTCAAATAAGAGTCTGTCAGTTAGCAGTCATTTTTAGTTAGTCTAGTCAGTAAATTTTTCCAGTTTGTTAGTGTTTTTCTCATTTTTGTACATTGTTGTTTTTACCCAATGGATAGGATTTTAGTATGTGGTGTCATTCTTGGCACCTCACAGGGAGGCTACCATCCCCAATAGAGCCAATGTTAGAGTCAGCTAGTTTATTAGTAGTCGAATTCCTTCAAATCCATAATTTTGCTATCATGGAACAGGTCAAACTCACAAACATTTTTAGTATCATGAGTTTGACCGACCACTCCTTGGGAAGTCATCATGAACTTGGTCATCAAAGTTTTGATCGATAATGGGAAGGGGTTTTTAAGTTTTTGAGAATTGCCGCCACAATTTTTTGAGTCAAGGTTTGTGTCAAACTAAGGGTTTGTTAGAGGGTTCACCCAAACATGTGTTTATAGTCAAGGGAGTGTTGTTTAAAGCAGCATGGTTATAAATGATCATAATTATTTCCCTTTTCCAATATCACTTATTTACCTCAAAATTTTCCCCATTTCTTATGTCCCATTTTCTTCCTTAACCCTACCTATCATATTCTCCCTATCCCTCTATTCTTTCAAACTATTTCCCATTTCTAGTATATTCATGACATCCCTTATTCTATCCTAGGCCTAAATTCCCTTGCTAAATCATCATTGCGTATGATAAGTGAACATCACCCACATACATCATACATGAACTCATTTCATCATACCAAAATCCTTTTCCTAGATACTATCACACTCCCAAATTCAAACATGATTACTATTCAGGTGGAGTGCCAGTTAAAAATAATGTCTAATCACATCATGAGAGATTAGGAATCAGTTTCAAATCACTCTAGGAGACCGCCATTTCCACTATTTATGATTGCATGCAAATGTTTTGGTTTGGAGTGCAGGAGGTTTGATGACTGGTTACAGATTGAAAGGTAGATTGCAGACAAATTAAAAAATTGTGCTACGTCGTTGCTACACAGCTACTATGCAGCATTTCCCTAAGGCTACCAGCATCATCACAAATCAATTTTAGTTTATGGGAGGTAAGGGTCATTTTCTCATATTATAATTTTTATGTTCAACCCTCCAATTGAGGACAGTGATACCAATTCTTCATTATATTTGAAACAATTTGTTGCGCACATCCTGTCAGCCATGCATATAGTCAAAACCTAAAGCTTAAAGTTGTGTCTTTTAAATGAGAATCATTCTCATTATGAAATGTTGAGTGGCTATGGAAAATTATAGGATTAAATATAAAATTTTCCCACTCATCTTGAATATTATAAACCTACTCTGTCATCACTGTGTAGTACTGCTGTCTAGTTGAGTTTTTCGCTGTCACAATTGTCAAGTCTCTCATTCTCTATCCTATACACATAGTCTACCATAAATTTCAAGCTAAATTTTCTAGGTGTTAGGGTTAGATGGATCCTACTACTAGCACAAAGGGAGGGGATGTTGTACTCATTGAGTCCAACACTCTAAACCTAGTGAACTCTTCCCCAACTATTAGAGTTGCCTTTGAAAATGCTGGATGCATTCCATTTTGCCAAAAGGTTTACAAAGTTGGTCATAACATGAGACTGGCCAGTATGCTCACTTTGAACTTCCATGGTAACAAAGTCAAGTTGGGGAATGTGGAAATTGTTGTCACAGAGAAACTCATTGCAGATGCCACAGTCCTCCCTAGAGAAAGTGAGAAGTGGTTCAAGGGTGATGAGTTTTATATTTCAGCCTTCAAGGAGTTTTTTAAACCTAAGTTTAACAACAAATATTCCACAACCTTCCCTACTATGTATCTTCAAGATCATTACAACAACTTGTTGAAGGTCATCCAAAGGTATTTCACATGTGAAGGTAGATTTAGCAGGCTTACCAGTACCATTTGAGACTCCTGTTAAATTTCAAAGAAAAAAAGCCCGTGAATCTACCTGTATTTTTGCTCAAAAGTCTGGAAAGAATGTAAACAAAGGTCTAGCTTTAGAAGGACAACCATATTTCTAGTTTGTTTCTTTTTTCTCTTATTAAGATTCTGGTTAAGTTTGCAGTAGAAAAAAAGAAGATTTATTGGTATGACTTTCTATCTAGCATTGGTTTACTAGCCCAAATAGAGTCTTCATTAGTGAAAACTTGTGAGGAGGAACAAGAAGTGCATGAAACACATGAGAAGAAAGTCACCCAGACTATGAAACAAACAAACATAGTTGAGGAAAAGGATAAGAAACCCAACAAAAAATCCATAGGAAAACTTGGTAAACAGTTGGTTAAGAAGAAAATTACAAAGGGTAAGGACAAAACTCAGGAACCAGAGGTTCATGTGGCATCATCTTGGACCACTAAGTTTCAAGTTAAAGTAGAAAAGATAGTAAAATATGAAGATTTCTTGATAAGGCCTAGGACTAGGTCAAGAGTCAAGAAGAGTGTTGAGGGCTCACTCCCTCAGGAAATTGTTGAAATTTCAGAAGAAAAATAAGAATAAAAACAAGAGGATAAAAAAAAGGAAGAAGCGGAGAAGGATGAACCAATGCAGTTTGAGAAAGAAGAAGATCCAATGTAGTCTGAGCAAGATACCATGTAGTATGAAGAAGAAAACCCCAAGATGGTTAAAATGAAAGAAGCTCTTTCTAAGTATCAAATGAATATAGTATCCTTGAAGAGGAAAAACAAAGACTTGAAAAAAACATCTCAACCAACAACTAAAAGGGTAGAGACACCTCCCAAACCTATTGCTAATGATAAAGGTAAACATGTTTCATTTGTTGAACAAGCCGAAAAACTTGGAGTAGAGTCCAGTGGGCCTACAACTAGAGCAACAAAGTCAAAACTAAGTTCGGTGCAACAAATGAAAAAAGTGGCCCAAGCACTTGGTAAACCACATTTTGACTAGTGGAAGGAATACCAAAGGTGTATAGAAGAGCTTGAGGAAAGTCAGATGTAGGTTAAGAGGTTTAGGCAAGAAAATCAGAATTATAAGAAATATGTGCAACATTTACTTGAAAATTGTGATAAAGAAGTACATGAGGCATCCAAATCCCTCAATAGAGGTGAACATTTTGTTCAATGGCCAATTCCTTTAAGAAGACGATGAAAAAATCTTTATGTTAGAAACTTGGTATTGAATGCAAAGCTAAGGGGTATGAAGAAAATTTTAGACAAGGCATGGGATCTGGTTAAGAAATAAAAATAGGCAGCTAAAAAAGCTTCACCTGGAAGAGTGCCGAGTCTAAAATTTAAGGTTTTGTCTGAAAAAAAATCCTACTCTATCAGTGCCCAATAAGCACAAAGAGCCAACACCTCAAGCTTCAAAGGTTCAATGTTCCACTAGCGTAACCTCTAGCAAGAGGAAAAGGAGGTAACAATTCCTTGCTTGGAGTTTTGAAATTTTGTTTTTGTCTCAAAGTATGTACATTGCACAATAGGGGTACTTCTTTTTTGGGTTCAAGTTGTAGTTGATAATGGTTCTGATATGTGGAGCAGCCTATAGTTATGTAGTTGTGTTTTGTTAAGAGTTGAGTGCGTAAAAGAGGCAGTCTTGAAAATTTCGCTACGCAGTTGCTACACAGCTGCTGCGCAACTGCTGTGCAGGTCCTGCCTACCAATTTTCACAAGTATTGGGAAGAAGCCAAATATTAGAGTTTAAAGGGGTGAACATGTAGCAGAGGTGGTAGCCAACTCAGACCATCAATTGCCAGCCACATTCCATTTTTGGAAGAAAAAACTGCCAACCTAATCATTGTCGAGCTGCTACGCAGTCATTGCACAATAAACAACTAGTTTTCCTTCCTTTTGATGTTTTTATTCCATGAATATATATTTCGAAGATAGGTTTTATTTCACAAAGATTTAATGTTTTTTGTATCAAGATAAAGTCATGATGTTATGAAACTAGCTCACAAAAAGATAGAAAAGAGAGATGAACGCCTTTAAAATAAGCCTCTTCGAGGGGGAAACCTCCTTTAAATTACACAAATGAAAAATTGTTGGATGATACAAATGAAAAGACCTCATTTATATATATAGGAGTCTAAGGGTTCATAATATAATCCGATCTGGCATAAAAATAATAATGTAAGGGCACAATAGTAAAAATAGTGGGCTTCTATGGGGCACAATAATAACAATATGGGGACTACATGGGCACAACAATATAATAACGGGGTTGTACTAATAACAATAAGGGGTTACACTAGTAGTATAGGGACCTAACATGCCCCTCTCCTTCAAAAAGTGTTGTCCTTAGTGCTTGAGTAGTTCTTGATGCTCTTGTATAAAATTCTCATCCTTCCATGTGGAATATTCAATGGGTAAGTTCTTCCACTTGATAAGATACTCTGAAATTGATCAATTTTTTAGATGTCGACTTCTCAGTTCTGTGAATGCTTCAGGTTCCAATATGCTTTTTCCTTCGTTGTCAAGTTCTAGAAATATTGTTGAAACTGGGATCTTCAACAACTTTTGAATAAATTCCCATCTTGCTTCGCCATTCTTCCATTCATCCCTTGCTTTGTTTATCAAATTTGGTTGGATAATTATACCAACATCTACCATTTCTACAATCATATGTTCAATTTCAATCCTTTGGGCATATGGATATCTATAAGGCCTGATGTTCAGAGGAACACTTCCTGGAATCAAATGAATAGCATGATCATGATCATGAATACGTGGGAGACCTTTGGGAGTCTCAAATACCTTGGAATGATTGTCAAAGACTTTTTGGAGATTTGGAGAAATATATGATTTCGATGTGGGAACCATTAGCAAACATAATTGTGCAATTATGCCTCATTGTTCTTTCTTTAGAAGCTTTGTCATTCTGTTAGAGCTGATTATCTTTCCTAGTTTCCCTGTGATACCCCTTAATGCAACTTCCTTTCCTTCTGAAGAAAATTTCATGAAAAGTTCTTGAAAATTAAAAGCTATTGTACCCAAGGATTGTAGGCATTGGACTCCTAGTACAACATCAGTACCACCCATTGGAAAAGAAAGAATTGGGCTATTCAATACATAGTATCCCATTGATAGCTTTATATTATGGCACTTTCTAGAGCAATTTATGGTTCCTCCACTTACAACCGTCACTTGACACTCGGGTTCTGGATATAGGCAGCAATTCAATTCCTTGGCTATCTTACAATGAATAAAATTATAGGTACTACTCGAATCAGTCAACACTATTACCTTTTTCTTCTTGATCTGTCCTTCTATCTTTATAGTTTGAGGAGTGGTAATTCTGACCAATGCATTACAAGATATCATTGGATTCATTTCTTGTTTCTCTGGGGTTGGTTCCTGATGAGTATCCTTTTCTTTTGATGTTTCTTGATACTTTTCTTCCTGATATTTCATTGCTTTAACCTTCTTCTTCTTGATATGTCCTTCTACCTTGAGAGTTTGAGGAGTGGTAATTCCTACCATTGCAATACAAGATACGATCAGATTCATTTGTTCTTTCTCTAGGGTTGGTTCCCGGTGTATATCCTCTTCTTTTAACATTTCTTGATCCTTTTCTTCATTATGAGGCCTTTCTTGCGGCATCTTTGTCCCACCTTCCTTCGAACCTTCCATGTATTTCTTCAAATCTTCCATGCCTTTCTTCCAATATTCTTTCATACCATTGATATCAGCTTCCATGGCATAGATAAAACTATTTATCTTTTGCTTCTCTAAAATATCATTTACCCTTATATTCAATTTTTGAAAGTCCTCAATTTGATTTGCCATTGAACCCTTTTGTTTGAGATTTAACAATTGGCTAAAGGAAGTGTTGCTTTTGGCATCCTCATAATGTGCTATCATTTCCTCCATGAAAGTTGATGACATGACAAGTGGTTTACGAGAACAAAACCCTTTATACCATAAAAATTGATCCAGTTCTAAATAATTCGATGTAATACATACCTTTTGTAACAGTGGTACACCATGTAGATCAAAATATTTCTCCATCTGTAGTATCCAATTTACCAGATCCTTGCCATCAAACTTCTTCATCTTATTTTTTATTGACTTTAGGAGCTTGATCTTGAAACTACTATAAATTTGTAATTTCAAATCTTTAAGTTCTAAAATTTCAGCCTGTAATAGGCCTCTGAGTCCTCTTTCTAACTCCATAAGTTAGATCACCATTGGATTCCTGATGAAATATTTATTCCCAATCTCCCGCAATGACCTAATTATAGACTAGTTCAGTAGAGGGAATTTGTACAACACGCCATGTGTCACTGTTTCAACCTTAGGTTCTAAAATTTATATCCAGACAAAATATAGTCCATCCTATTTCTGTAACTTCTTACGAAATTTCAATCTTATGCTCAGAGAGAAAGTTATGATGATTTTCCCAAGGTCACCTGTTTAGGATGCAATTCGAGAGTCTTCAAAAACCCTAACTTCCTCAGATCATATATCTGAAAATATAGTGAGCCAAGATTTAGCATTTAGACCTGAGGTTCAAATCAATCTCTTCTCAAGTGGGTTTTTGTTTTAGATTTTGAAACTTTGTAGAAAAAACGTTACAATGAAAATTCCATGATGGCTTGTTTTAGATGAAATTCTGGAGCTTGCAAAAACCCTAACTTCCTTAGATCATATCTCCGCAAATATAGTGAGACAAGATCTGAAATTTGGACTCGAGGTTTAGCACAATTTATTCTCAAATGGGTTTTGTTTTTTGCTTTTGAAACGTTGCATAACAAAAGTTATAGCAAAAATTCCATGATGGCCTATTTGGAGTAGCGAAACCTTAGAATCCAAAGCTCTGATACCAAATGTTATGAAACCGGCTCACAAAAAGATAGAAAAGAGAGATTAACATCTTCAAAATAAGCCTCTTCAAGGGGGTAGCCTCCTTTACATTACACAAATGAACAATTATTGGATGATAAAAATGACAAAACCTCCTTTCTATATATAGGAGTCTAAGGGGTCATAATATAATCAGAGCTGACATAAAAATAATAATGTAAGGGCACAATAACAACAATAGTGGGCTTCTATGGGGCACAATAATAACAATATGGGGACTACATGGGCACAAAAATATAATAAGGGGGTTGTACTAATAACAATAAGGGGTTACACTAGTAGTATAGGGACCTAACACATGAACACTTTTATTTTTATCAGTTAATTAAAAAGACATAAACAACAAAATATTTCCTCTCTTTTTGGTTTGATTCGATCCACTGTATGGATCAACGATGCATTTCATATAGATGCTTTTTACTTGCTACAGAATGTTTATTTATGTTGGAAAATATATGGAGTAGAGCTTGTTGTTGGTTGGAGATTATTATGAACTGGCTAATGTGACTATGATTGAATTTATGGGTAAAATGCTTATGGCTTGAGGGTTTTCCATTTATTATTCACAAGGATTCTTATGGTATGATATTTTGGATATTTGTATCAGTTTTATGTTGATTTCTTCTATATAGTTTTCTTGGTTTGTGGGTATGATGATCTCAGTTGAGTTACAATTCGGTTTTGAACTGCTCTAAACCATCTGTGTCGGTATTTTAAATGCAAATGGAATATCTTATGCCTGTATACTTTGTTATTTATTCTTAATTTCCTTCTCATGTGATATGAAAATGGAAGGTACTTGAAAAAGGGTGCAAGGTATCCATTTTCATTTATGTAAATGAGTGCAAAAAATACTACAAGTTTAAATCTGAAAATGTGAGAACTTCTTATTTCTAATACAAAGATAGACTGTAGGGGAATTTACTAGATATGTCACCTCTAAAGAGAGGATGAGATCCGTAAGCTACCTAGCCCTCTACAGACTCTACCTAAAGAAATAATAGAAGTAAACACTCAAATTTAATTAAAAAACCTTGCTTGAACTTGACGTTATGCAGAATTTTAGCTTGAAAGAGGTGTATGTCTTTTCCTCTGTTTATGTGTTTTAAGTTTATTTGTTTTTCTGAAACTTAACATATATATCAGCAACATAATTCAGCCATAGAATATCAAAACACAACAGCAATATAATATAGGAGTTCACCCCAACTCTTGGGCTACATCTCCTTTGAGCTTCGTCAACTAACTAGACTCTTTGGGATTAAGGTAATTAAATTCTTTTACAAGCTCCACACTTAACCAAAATGAATTGAAAAATGAGTCAAAGGGCTTAGAATACCATTTTAAATCCCTTTAATGGCTATCCAATTCCTGCAAACAGCTTAAGGCTTCCATGGATACACATCCTTTTGTCAGGTGCACTAAGCTTCTCTGAGCTTCTAAATGGCACAAAGTCCCTCAGATTCCTATTTCTTTCATTGAAACCACTACTGTTGTATCCAATAATGATCATACACCAGATACCAATTGATCAATTGCTTACATCAAGCACAACATCCCCAAAAATGGCTCTCCTCCACAGTTTGCCCAGGGCTGCCCATGACTTCACATCAACTTCTCGAGCTATAGAAGTACTCCAAATGATCTAAAACCATTTCCATTGCTACCATAATGACTGAAATAGTCAATATAGAGTTTTGTTTCATCAGAAACGACCTTTGGCTGCTCCGGTTTTGCCTACACACTGTTGGCACACCCTGGCACTAGGGTCAAGGAAAACTTCTTTGCTGAGTTCTCGAACTCTAAAAGTCTTTAATACTTGCTGAAACCTATGTAAATGGATTCAAAATGATGTTTTCAGTCGAGAACAACCGCTGGTTCGCTGCAAATGTCCTCTAGCTCCCCTCGCTAGGCCCTACACTGCTACTGGCCAAATTGACAAAAATGGCCTCAAGACTTAATGAAGCTTTTCAGCTTTCTAATATTCTTAACAGGCTCTACAAACCATCTAAACAAATTCAAAAGGTATGAAATAGCTAAGAATGCCTGTTCATTTACCTTAAACAGAGAAACACAGTCCAATACACAGCCTTCTCCTTCAAGGCCCTAATGGCTCCTTCATCTTCTTCGTAGTTTAAACCTCTAAAGATGACCTTTGTTAGACTTCAAACCTACTCCATTGAGTCCAGAAGGTCGAAAAGAACCAAAATAAAAATAAAATAAAAAAATTTGCATCAAAAGGCCTCTCCTAGCCAAAGTTATGGCTAATTGATGATTTGTCCAGTTACCCCTAGAAAAACTCCACCAATTTTGGTGAAACTGCAGTTAGCTTCGACAAGTATGGAAAATCTGCCATTTTTGGCAACCTCTGCCAACTAAACTGTCAGTTAGATCCTTAACCATCGACATAATTAGTGCATGTGACCAGGAATGTGGGCGGTTAATTTTAATGCGCAGTTTGGCAAAACTGTAATTGTCGGTTGGACTGTCGGCAAAAAGACTGCATGTGACCACCCCGCATCCTTAACCATTGGGGTTAGGTTCTATCTACTGGTTTTCTGGGCCCTTGGTTCCCGCACCAGTGTTCTATTGTAAGGGAGCTGGCCCTTAGGGGCTGGCCCCCTTTACCGCCGCCCACACCAGTATTAAAATTCAAAGACATGTGCTCACTGTAGTATCTTAAGAACTACTACACAGGCAAGCTGGTTGGGCCTGTGGGCTGGCAGCCAGGAGACCCATGATCAAACCTTGCCGAGACCATAAACATTTTTCCATACAAAAATCTACAGCCTTGGGGCCACGGGACGGCCTCTGGGCAGGGCACGTGGCATCCTATGATTGGTCCTCAAAAAAAATATTTATGGGTATATTCTAGAGAATATTCCAAGTAATATTCCTTGAAAGATTTTTTATTTTATTTTTATTTTTCCAAAAATGCAATTTTTGGAAGTTATTGGGCAAATTTCAAAATGAAATAACTTCTCCATACGATGTCGGATTTGAGTGTCATTCATGGCGTTAGGATCGCATCGCTAAGGCCTATCCAGTCGCTCAGGTTCCAAGTGAATTTGAGCACTTTAAATTTGTGAGCTTTTTCCCTAGCTCAGACTTGAGCTCCTGATCATCATGTATATGCATTATGTGTATTTCCTGTTGTTCTGTTATATGTGAAAGGGAATATGTTTTGTCTTATTTCTTCTCTATACTACAACTTTATTTCCTTTATCCAAAGTAAATGCCTTATAAGCCTTTGTGAATGTTATTGGATGTTACCTGCATAAGTATGCTAGGATAGTAAATCCAGTGATCACAAGTGTTCATCCTCCTTTGATCATTCATATTCCAATGAATTTTAAAATTCTTTTCAGATCTGGTCTTTGATAGAATTTTTGTTTCAAAGTCTCTTATTTTTTAGTTTTTCGAGTGAGGCAGCCCCCTCTAGTTGGAGAAGACCAGTCTCTCAACAAAAAGAGGTTTATGGTTACCTTTTTGAGTCTATCTTCAGCTTAGTAGAATTCATGGAATGTTAACAACCCATTTCAAATGTTTCTATGGATGTTCATGAGGATCAAGTTCTAGATGGAGTTGGTGTTCCATAGAAAACTTGTGATACCATTTACGATGACTATGTGTGGGAGTCCACATCAAAACAAAAATCTATGATGAAGTTTCATTTTTCTCCTTCCACACCTCTCCTTCATTATCCTAATGTTTTCCACGATTTTTCATTACTGTTGAATCTTGCGAAAATTTAGTTTATGATGATATTATTACTTCTGATCATTTTTAGAACTCATTGACTGTCAATTTTTTATTTGAAATTAAAAAGGAAAAAAATTCTCTTTAAATCTCCCTAATCTATCATCTCATCATTCTAAAAAATTAGTGGGTGAATTTTTTGTTTTCCATATTCCCCTCTTTATGATTCATTAGATCATTAGGATGCCTATGTTTTCGATCTTGAAATTTCTGATCATGGTTGTTGTAATATTTTCACTCACTCATCCGATCATGATTCTGATTTTTTGGTTGTTTATTTTTCTAAGCCACAATCTTTGATGATCTATCTTCTAATGATATGGAATCTCCACAAGTTTTCAAGGCACTTCAGCCTGAGATGATGGTTATGTCAGGTTCTCGTAGTCTTGAGACCAGTTCCAATTCCGATCAAAACAACAATGTATCTCTCAAGGCTCCTCATTAATCTACTACACACATTGAAAATCAATTTCTTTCACTATTTTTGCATCCTCCATCCACATTGCACAATCCTATCGCTCAGCCATTGGAGTAGTCATAACTGGCGAGCATGGTTGTAAAATGAAATTTTTCTTATTTATTTATGTTCGTCAGTTTCCACAGTTCGAAAGTTTGTTGTTATGTATCTTCAAGTCGCAGTGTGTCTAAACACCATCATGCATTTTTAGATTGCCTAGCATGCACGTTTCTTTCGTACTTTTCTACATGCATTTTCAAACTTCAAACGTTCTGGTATGTATTGTCTTATCTTTCTTGTTTATGTGTACTACTGAATATTTGTCTTGATATGAATTCCCTCTCTTACATAGGCCAACAAATGCGCCTATGGCTACATTGGAAATTTCATCTTACGTGAGTCTGGCCTATTCTTTAATTAAGTTAGGAGTAGGAGTAGTTGTTTTTTTTCTTTTCTACTTTGATTTGTTTTGTTTTCTTTGATTTACTTTCTACTCTGCTCTTTTCCTTTGTTTATTTTCTTTCAGTTGTAGGATATCTTTTGCATGAGATTGTGTTTGGTTTTCGAAGCAAGCATGGTGAAGTTCATGAGGAAGTTGTGCTACTGTCAAGGCTTGGTTACCTGTTTATTCCCTCTCTTTACGCGAGTCTTGCATTATTCTATTCAATGATACTTTGATGGAAAATATGTTCCTTTTAGAGAAAACCATGGTGAAATCATGATGCCTGAACCTATAACTAGTACCTCCTACTCTAATCTATATTTTATTTTCGGTTAAGAGGGGAGGAAAAACTTAACAAATGTGTCAAAGGTATAAATAAATATCCTTATCTCAAGGAACAACCTCTCCTGCACTAAATAAGTTAGGATCCCTCTTCCACCTCATTAAATCATTAAGTTCCTATGCACAATTCTATGAAAATACAAAAAATAAAAATAAAATACATGTGAAAGAAGAGAAAGGCTTCCTGCGTAGAGAGGTGAATCAAGCAACTACGTCGGGGTACTTTCTAGGCTCGCTGGCAGTCAAGCAATGCTTTTGTTCCTGAAGTGACTTCGTCGAAGTACTGTCCAGTCCTATTGGTAACAGAGCAACACCAAAGATGAAAACTAAGACTCTAAAATTTCTTTTCACTTGTGTATCTATATACTCCTCATCCCCAATTAGAACAACTTAGTTTGACTTGACTTGGTTTAGTGTGTTGCTGATGAAGATAATGGTAGGGACTGTAAAAGCTAAGTGAAGAAGCTATGATATTCAATGAACTGAACATTTATTCCTAAAGAGTTAGAACTATTGTGCATGAAACAAGACCATACAAAGAGTTGGAGTTCTACTAGTGTGTCGCCAAGTGTTGTAATGGCTACAACCACCCTCCAAAATTTTGCCTATGCTTTTATTTTGGAGCCTTCCTTTCTTTTGACATGACCTTACTTTCAACTGTTGTCAAGTATTAATGTTCTCATTGTGACTTATCCCTTTCATTTGTGCTTATGTTTGCTTATTTTTACGCTTAGCTGATCTTTCTAATTCACATTCTCACCTCCTAAATTGGCCTTAGTACAATTTTGGGCTTGCCTCCAGAAACTGTGCAATCCATGAGGGCAAGCCAACCTTGATGATTGGAATTTTGCAAGACTGACTGACGGTTCTTCTTTGAGCTAAAAAACTGTGAAGTAATGGAAGGCAACCCAACACTAAGCCCATAAATTTTATAATCCATATCTGAGCTCAGAAATTGCATAATGCACTGTGTTGAAAATGGCAACAAGAAATGCTAAAAATAGAAGTGCTAAAAATAGCACTATTATAAATAGCAGTTCAGGTACCAATGCTGGACTAAGCAACAGGAAATGAAAAATGGAAGTGCTAAAAATAGTATTTCTATTTTAGCAATTTGGGATAGATTCCAATTTTATTCAGTCCTTGGACTAAAATTGAGAAGTAAAATTTGAGTTTGATCTTAGCAGTTGTTTGTAAAATAATTAATAATTCACCATGAGTTAATTAGTTGTGGAAAATCAAACATGAAGTCTATGTGAGGACATGCAACAATTTCTCCATTGATTGAGGAATTTATCCACCAGTTAAAGAGATAAGGATGAGTTGTAATAAGTTGGCTCAGTTAACTGAGTCAAGTCCAATTAGATTAATTCAAATAGTTTGTTGAATTAATGTGAGTTCAGTTAGTTAATGCATGCTTGCATATAACTACTGCACTTCAGATAACTGAATATTCTCTCATAAATAACTCATGCATGTCAGTTCAGATAGAGATATAGTTGAGATCAAAGGAGGGATAATGTATTATCAGTTGGATGGATTTTTCCTATAAAGGAAACTCATCCAAGTAGAAGGAATTTTGAGTCAAGTGAGCAATGTGAGGTGGGAATTCACACTTGTGGAAGCACTAGACACCAAGAAAAATTGTGCAAGGAAATAACAGGCTTGGAGGGTAGAGGAGAAGGTTTGTGAGAAGCCTTTCACTATCTATGAGCAATAGAGGGATTGCAGAGAGAGCAAGATAGCTTGTGAGCTGATTCTTTTTGTAATCTAGACTATTTTCCACTTGTATGATAATACAGAGATTGGGGTTTTAGGTTGAGGCTTTCCCCAAGATTATTCTTCTGTGTTCATATGTGGTTGCTTTATCTTTATCAATTATATGTGTTACATTGATCTTTCTCATATTCGATTAAGCTTCCGCAAAGTTTGTTGTAGAAGTAGATCTTGTATTTTGCTTTAGTATATTTCATTATCAAGTGATTTACAGTGAGAAATTCTACATGGTTTCAGAGCAAAGGTGATCAAGGCGGAGAAAAATATACAAAGAAGAGAATTCGAAGTAAAAAAAATAAATAAAAAAATAAATAAAATTGGCTTGCAAGTTTTCAGAGCAGATCAGAAAATTTTTGTTCAAATTTTTCAGAAAAAAATGGCAGATCTAGATTCCTTGTGGAAAGAAACCCAAATTCAAAAAAACAATCGGCTGAATCAGTGTTCGGATGAGGGAGATATCGCTAATTTAAAATCAACTCTTTTTCCAGAAAATTTCATAACGGTGGGAAAGATGAAACAGATTGGTGTGCTAGCCAAAAAATTGTATGCACTTGAGATAAAAGATGCATGCAAAGCCTTTAGATACTAGGTGGTTGAGAGGGAGAATAAATTACCTCTCAACATGCAGCGCCAGAAGAAGTCTCAGACAATTGTAGAGGAGCCACAATTGGTGAAGCAACTTCAGGAGGTTGTGGAGTAGCCACAACTGGAGAAGTTGAGATGAGGCCAAATGAAGGCATCCACTCATGCAGAGACCTCCAATAGGGGTAAATTTCGAGCCAAGTGGGCAAAGGGATCACATGTATCCATACCTCCGGGTAGGAGGTGGGGTGATGTGGAGTGCTAATCCCAAGAAGGCTAGAATAGGGGAATGATCATTGAGGTACCCAACGTTTTTTATTAGACCTTGCTATGGGAGCCTCGACGAGGAGTAGCAGGACTGGCTAAGTGGGTAGAGACAGATGTGGATGGAGTGGCGGAGAGAGCTACAATGCAGGAATCCCAAGAACTTGTAGAGCTAGCAAGATGCAACAATGCGAGAGGCACAAGAGTGTTACACCGGTGCAGGATGGCACAGAGAGGTGTGCAACAGTGTGAGATGCATGGAGTGTTGCAACAACTTAGAGGTTAGAGAGGTAGCACTTGTTAGTGGCAGATGGAGCTTCAGCATCAGAGGATGTTTCTAGCCCAATAGAGAGGTCAATTGGGAGTTTTTTTTGTTTCTAGAGTTGTTGGAGCAATAACACTTGGGAGAAGTGTTGCATGCAGAACATTCCAAAGGTACAGGATCAAGTTCGAGTTAAATGCCTTTCTTGTTGAGAGGGAGTGTTGAAAATGGAAACAATAAATGCTAAAAATAGAAGTGCTAAAAATAACACTGCTATAAATCATAGTTTAGGTACTAGTGTTGGACTGAGCAACAGGGAATGAAAAATGGAAGCACTAAAAATACCGTCGCTATTTTTAGCAGTTCGGGATAGATTCCAATTTTAGTCAGTCACTAGACTAAAATTGAGAAGTAAAATTCGAATTTTAGCTTAGCAGTTGTTTGTAAAATAATCAATTAATTCACCATGAGTTAATTAGTTGTGGAAAATCAAACATGAAGTCTATGTGAGGACATGCAACAATTTCTCCATTGATTGAGGAATTTATCCATCAGTTAAAGAGATAAGGATGAGTTGTAATATTGAGTTGTAATTAGTTGGCTCATTTAGCTGAGTCAAGTCCAATTAGATTAATTCAAACAGTTTGTTGAATTAATGTGAGTTCAGTTAGTTAAGCATGCTTGCATATAACTGCTGCACTTCAGATAACTGAATATTCTCTCATAAATAACTCATGCATGTCAGTTCAGATAGAGACCCAATTGAGATCAGAGGAGGGATAGTGTACTATCAGTTGGATGTATTTTTCCGATAAAACAAACTCATCCAAGTAGAAGGAATTATCTCCTTCAAGTTTTTGCAGTGATTTTTGAGCCAAGTGAGCAGTGTGAGGTGGGAATTCACTCTTGTGGAAGCACTGGACCCTAGAAAAAACTGCGCAAGGAAATAGGAGGCTTGGAGGGTAGAGGAGAAGGTTTGTGAGAATTCTTTCACTATCAATTAGCAGCAGAGGGATTGCAGAGAGAGCAGGATAGCTTGTGAGCTGATTCGTTTTGTAATCCAGACTATTTCCCACTTGTATGATAATATAGAGATTGGGGTTTTAGGCTAAGTCTTTTCCCAAGATTATTCTTCTATGCTTTCTCTTTATCAGTGATATGTGTTCTATTTATCTTGCTCATATTCGATTAAGCTTCCACAAAGTTTGTTGTAGAAGTAGATTTTGTATTTTGCTTTAGTATATTGCATTATTAGGTGATCTACAGTGGGAATTTCTACACACTGAGCCAAAATGTTTCCCAGTTCCCCAACATTGCACAATCTTTCCCGAAAATATGGATGGAAAGTTTCCCAAAAATGAAAAAAAAAAAGAGAGAAATAGACATCCCTATAAAGTAGGGATTCATAATTAGTTTCTCGAAGGTGGCATGGCCCTATTTTTATAAATTTTTTCCATGTGTCTCTTTTTCCTTTCTTTTAGGTGTGTGCATCATAAACCCTAATTCACTCAAATCTATTTAATGGATGACTCTAGAGCTCATTTATACATTTGATATTGCAGCTTCAGCATTCTTGAGGAGATCAAGGAATCTTTGGTGGAGTTGTCGTCACTTTTTTGAGTGAGTTTTTCTTTTATCATATTTTCCCATTTTTTCTATCGCTTTTTATCATTTCGCTTCTATGGGTGTTCTTTTGCTTGTTTGCCTTCATGGTTTTTGGTGTTTTAACTTGTATTAGCTTGTAGAAGTATTTCTTTCAATTTGTCATTTTTCTCTCACAAGTGTCGCACTGATTTTCTTGTTTTTCACACTGGTAATCGTCGTAGCGATGACTCTCCTCACACATTTGTTTTTCCTCCCATTTGCTAATTTTATTCGCTTGATTTACATTAATGCATATATAATTAGTCAAATATGCACTTAAAATCACATCATCTCTTAGATCTGCTTGTTTCCCACACTTTCCTTGACCGATTTTCATAGTTCCCAACTGGAAAATTTCACAACTCATAAGCATAAGTTGAGGCTTGGCATCTAAGACTGCACAATGTGTAGTACAGGCTGGCCCAACTACACATTACATAGTTTCAGGGCTTAGCCTGCCTCTTTGCCATTAAGACTGTGCAATGCACAGTCTCTCCCAGTCAATGCCCAGGTTGGACTATGCATTACACACTCTCAAGCCTTAGGCTCCACCGTGGCTGCTGGGATTGTGCAATGTGTAGTTCCCACTACTAGTCTCCATCACTTTCCCAAGAAATTTACACAATTTTTCTCACCATTACATCGGTTTGCTGCTTTATTTCGTTGTGAAGATATATTTGAAAAAGGCTAATGCTTTCCATGAGTGTATTTTTTGTCCCACGGGTACCACAGTTGTTGAATACTTCTCTCTAGCAGTCACTGTTACCATGACACCTAAGAGAACCACTTCAAAAGATACCACTGAGAGTAGTACCGAGGAAGCAATTGAGAAAACACTAGTAAACTTGCCGGTATACTTAGACACTTAACTGTATGTAGAAAAGGACTTAGATCTTACATGGAAGAAATTTAATGAATTTTTTTTAGCAAAGGACTTCACAGTAGATCTAGAGGACCGACATGTATATATTAATGTCCAAAAATCAGGGCTACACAGGGTTCCATGCAAATATCCAACCTTTCCATGTGAAATTGTCATTAGCTAGATTGTCTCACATATTGATGTGAAGACCATGACTTTGAGTAGTACCAGCAGACAGAGGCTTGCTACTTTTTTGGCAACATATTACCGATATATGTACCATTTTCTTGAGCTAGAAGCATGCATGGATTCACTCTTCTATGCCACCAACAACTATGTGGTCACGAGGGATGTTTTTAAGAATTGGGTAAAGGTGCCATCAAAGTTTCAATAGACACCCACCAACACATATAAGACAAGGTCTCTCAGGAGGGCCTATTAGTTGATGGTCATCTTACCTTGTAGAATCCACAATCAGAAGAACACATAAACCTTTCTGGAAGGGTGTGCAATCTTATTGAACAAGGTTGTGAATGAGGGGAAGTCATTCAACTGGTCAGATTTGTTGGCTCAACAATTAAGTATCCATGTAGCGAACACCTTGAATTCTTCCAAGGGAATACAAGCATTATTCTATATGTATGCATATTTAATGGATGCAATCTATGCATATAACACATGAAATGAGCTTGGAAACCTCGAGACCTTGTCGTGCACATCCACTGAAAGTTGCTCTCAGATTGCAACCATTGAGGAGTTAGGGAGAAGTTAACTGACCACTTCCTCATTCCACTATACAAGATGATGTTTGAGGAAGAACCACCTTTCATGTCACCTAAGGTGATGGAGGCACCTATGTCACTGCATATTTTTCCAAGGTATGCCACTGACAAGATTATCATGCAAGAAGTGTCATATCATCTTGCCGTAAGGTTACCATTAGCTTTGTAGAGGAAGAAGAAGGCACCTTGGACAAATCTTCCTATGGAAATTGGATTGTACAAGATAAAGAACATGAAAGCTTTAGATACTGAAGGAAATGCAATAAATAAGTTTACATTCGATACTTGATACTTTAATCCATACGATCCCCGTGGTATTTACAAAGACCACTGTGTAAGAATTCACTTTCAGTGGTTCAATGGAACATTGCATTAGTAGAAGGGGGATCCATGGAAGAATTGCTACAATGCCTCCAAACCTAGAGAGTCTGCCAGTCAGTATAATAGGAACTTCACAAGTCACTTTGTAAAAGGCAACAACTCCAGAAGTAGTGATAACAGAAGGGAGCAACCCCATGCACGATAAAGGAAAGAGAAAGGTTTCTCACAGTACAGGAAGAGAAAGAAGTTGCAAGATGAAAGTGGAACCAATGGTTACAAAAGTGGCTTTAGCAATTGAGTCATTACATAAACAAAGGATGTAGAGATTAGAATGGAGGAAGAGGGAAGAGCGGCAGAGGAGAATGGAGGAAGAGAAGCAGAAGCAGGGAGAAGAAGAAAGGAAATGCACAATAGCAGAAGAAACAATGTAGACACAAGATGAAGAGAAAGAACAGAGCCAACCACTAGCAGAGGAGGAGGGCAGGCATATGTAGGATCAGGAGCTTGCTCAAAAAATTGAAAAATTGAAAAATATTGATTATAAAAAGGTGCGACTGGAGCCACAGAATCAGGATGTCGACCTGATGCCTAGCATACAATAGGTCACTATTAAGTCTCCACAACTTTAGGCAAAAGAATCATCTCCAAGCGAGGAAGGTGAATTTATTCCTCTTGATGATGATCCGGTTATGAAAAGTGAAATCTATCATATGATGAACTCCAGAGGAATATTTTACAAGCATGTAAGAAAAATTTTATGGACGATCTCGCATCTCCTGCTTTTATGAGAGAAAGGGTAATTATGGATGACATGAGGAGAGATCCTGAAGCCATTGCCTCAGCCAAATTTTCCTTCGGAGGTGAAGCAAATTCAACACTTAGTGTTTAATGGGTGAGAATATGCAACTGGAAAAGAAATTACAAGTTATCAGGAAAGAGATTAAACAACTCTGTGTGGTAGATCTGAACACAACTTCCACACAATTCCACTTGGAGGAAATGAAAGCAACAATACTTAATGAAGTATCATCACTTGGAGAGACCATGCAGGATCTCTATGAGGAGCTTGTTACTGTGCATAAGGAAATTGTTCGCGTTCTTGGCTTGCAATAGCAATGTAAAGACTTTGTCAAAACTCTTAGTAATGTGCAAGTTGCAATCGTTGTCATGAATGAATGTACAATGTAATACAAATGGAAATCGCTTGACTTAGGTAAGAAGATGAAGCCACAGGCAGAGTTGGAGAAAAGAAAGAGTGCGGATTTTGATCCATATTAACAAGAAAATCACCTCATCCATTGGAAATATTTAGGCCTCATATGCATGGATATAAAACATTCTAGATTCCTTGGTGAAGACCCACAAGATCCCATTAGTTGGCTCAGTCACTGAAGCCAAATGAAAGAACCAGGTCAGAAAGGAGGTAGAAGAATACTTGGATCAACTAAGACAAATTACCACCAAGTAGGACTTGGAGGTAAATAGACATACATGCACAACAACATTGGTGGTCCTGTCCAAGTGTAAACAATGTTGATCATGCTTTAGACGGAATTAGAATTTGGTTCCCAAATTTTTTACCCAGATGCTAAGGAGGCTAGAGTTTGCTTCCAACCACATACCATCACATAGTTTGGGGATGTCATCAGACAGTACCAGGATTGGCACCACTACATGACCGGTAAACATCAAGTGGAATTTGTTGAGCTAGAGTTTCCCCAAACTCAAGCATCATAGTATTTTGTCATGTTAGGTTGTCAAGTTGTCTCTACCCTATTTTGTCTTATATGGGTATGAGTGTAAAATGTAATATTATTTGTAATTAATTGTAAAGTGGAATTCCAAGTGTCAATATTGGAATGTGAAGAGTCATAATAATATAATGTAATGACTTATTTTGTAAATAATTTGAAGAGTCATGAGGGTAGTCCAAAGGTCACAAAGGGGAGTTGAAGTGTCACCCCCCCTTATTATAAATAGAACCTCATAACTCATGTAAGGGGATTTTTGGAGCCAAGATTTTGGCTAGGCTTAGGCTTAGGAAGAGCTTGGGAGTTTTGTGAGTAGCAGGTTTTTTTGACTTTAATGTTCCACTATTGGGGCTAATGGTCATCAATGGTGTATGCATGATTGGAACTTTCACTTATAATAAAACTCAGAGTCGACACACTTTCATGCATATATTGTGAATATAGTAGGACTGTTTTTGTTGTATTTGCAATGTATGTTATTTAAATTACGCTCATGCTTATGAACTATTTCATTTGCATTTGTATGAATCTTGTTGAATGCGTGTTGTTTTATTAATTATTCATTGTTAACTTGTGGACTGTTCCGCATATTATCTTGTGATGTCATTATGCTCGTGTGTTACTTTCAAGCTGCGTACTATTACAAACTTCTAAGGGTATCACCTCCTTTTCCCTTCGTGTGTTGGAACCTTCATGCATCACACTTGACCTTCCGCAAGGTCACACACTTGTTCTCACCAAAGACACCGTGCACCACTCTATGCATATTCACAACCAAGGAATATCATTAACATCCCACTCCTGGGTCTCCTACTTGAAATGGTGTGAGGTCTAGTTGGGACTTCATATCGGGGAGATCCCTTGAATGTTGGTGGGTTAGCACCATCAACAGGGCCAAAATTACCCTTGGAAAGTTTTTAGTTCATTCTGGCATGAGGAAACCCACAATTATGGGGTATTGAGGTGGAGTTTTCACTTGGTAATCACACTTGTAATCACATGTAAGCCTTGGAGGGGAGATTAGGGGGGCTAATTTATTTTCCTATGGAAAAAATCAACATTTAAGGGCCTTTGGGTGTTGGATGTTGCAACGAGAAGACATTTCTTTAATGATATATCTCAACTTTTTGGGCCCACACCCCTTAGGTTTTACATATGTGGCTTGAAAATCACCTACATTGTAATTATTTAGATTACATAATTAAAGAAGTGAGTTTTCACCCCCTCCATAGTCTAGGTTAGGGGCTTTTAGACTAAAAATTTAATATTTTAATGTAAAGGAAGTTGAGAACCTCCTCTATAAATATAAGTTCACTTCCTCTCATTTTCGCATGGTTGGATTTAGGGAATAAATCCCTTAGCAAGTTATAAAATTTTGAGATTTTCCCATTCTTATAAATTGGCTATGGATGGATGAGTTGAGCGACCTCTTGGACAGGCCTTGATGATTTAGATACTTCTATTTTCATGGATGATTATAGGTGATTTTTATGAATTCATGATAAACTGAGTAGGGTATCTTTATTTAACTTGTTTAAGTTGATGAATAATGGTTAATACAGATTCACCAAAGTGTTTCTAGTATTTTTATATTGTTATCTTCCTTGGACAAGATTTTCATCAAACTATTTTGATGTGACCCAAATGGAGTTCCCTTCCTTATTTATGCTTGAATAATGTAGGATACCTAGCTAAAACCTTTAAGGGACAAAAGTGGGCCTCCGTCAACCTTTGAACCTAAATCTACTCTATTTAACTTCAAGTGTGTTTCTCTTTGACCCCATATGCCCCCCCAATAAAACATATAAGAATAAGCCAAGCCACCAATACTCTATTCTCCATCACCTTTTTCCTTTCAAAATACATTAGGCCATTTTTTGGAGTTTTCTCTCCTAAATCACCTTGTAATTCCTTGATTATGTGTGTTTGGGGACCTTGATTTTGAACTCAAATATGAAAATTACCCTAATAATCTTAACAATCCTATCTTGAAGATCCACCTTTAACCCTAATTATTCAATCCTTTGATTGGTTGTAATAGAAGTAAAAATCTTTGGGGGTTCTTGAATTGGTTTGAATAGGACATTAGAACCCTATATCTACTAAGGATAACTCCCCTAAAGCTAGAGGAGAGCCGACCAGAAGTGAGAAGAGGGTTGGTGGGATGATAGTTGGCCCCCTCTTAATTACAATTGAGATTTCTCTTGAGATTTAGGACATTATCTTGAGAAGTGCAAGGTTTTCTTATAATAATCCCTTTCTTAAATTCACATACCTCACATAGGACATTCATCATTGTAACAATGGCCACACACCATGGTGGATTGAGCCATAGATGTGATGCATATGCAAGAAATAAATAAAAAGATTAGAAATATAGATTCTGGAAGGAGAAAGAGCTTATATAATGTCCAAATTATATATTTATAAGGGATGCTACCCTTCCTTCATCCAACAATGTTCTTGATGGAGACCCAACAAGCCCTTTAATAGAGGATAATAAGAACCAAAAGTTGAAATTTTTTGTGGGAGAACACAACTCACATATTAAACCTTCCTAACTCACTAGAATAAGCCTTACTTAAGTTCATAATCTGTTATAGAAGTGTTGATGAATGATTACATAACATCAATCTAACTATTAAAACCATGTTTTTTTAATTGTTAGCCTAAAGAAGAGAATTATCATTGCTAAAATTTGACAATGAAATTTGGTGTTGGATTGAACCTGAAATTTGTAATGAAATTTGACATTAGAATGGACCTAAAATTCCATTGGAAGAAATAATTCCTATTCTTTGTTTTACCAAGAGAGCAAAGGACTCAAAAAACTCTAGTTTAAAATGCCCTTGTTTTATGTACAATAGGGATGTATTCTGCAATGTTTGTAACAATAATAATGTTGTTTCTTGATAATTTGTTAACTAATTTAAATCAAAGAGAACTTCAAAGGTTTAATTGCAATTTTTTTAATCATAAAAACAAAATATTAAAACAAATCTATTAATCATCTAATTTATTAAGATGGGTTAACAAAATAGTAAAATAAATCACTTAACTATCTAATTTATTAATATATAATAAGTCAAACTTAATTTTAATAAAGAAAAAATCATTATATAGTTAATTTATATAATTAATTAATGTAAATCACACCTATCTTCATATTCTTCAACTATATTAATAAAAGGTGCATTACCTTCAATTTGGTAAGTTCCCTAAGCTATTTAGAAACTAACAAACACTTTTTAAAAGTATTAAATTCGTATGTACAAGGATTTATCATAACTAGTATGAGTTGGAAGGTGAGATGTGTTATCGCTCAAATTATCAGTGTTTGCAAGATTTAACCAAGTGTGCTACACATTAAGCACTATTAGGAGTATGTCCAATTTCACCTCAGCATATTCCTCTTAATTTATGCCAATTTCCACTAAATTCCATAGACAACATCCCTACACAAAACAAATCAACCAAAGAAATTATGGACCAATGCCTAGATGAAGTATATGCAATAGGTAGGAGTTAGTTAAATGACTAAATTATGCTATTATAAATGATGTAACAGCAAAATAATATTGTAGACTAGTGATGAAAAGTACTCAATATGCTAAGAAAATTGACTTGAAAATACCACAAATTGAGATGATCGCTTCTTGAAACAATATAAGACAAAATGTAGTTGTAATATATGTTCTATATGGCTCTAAGAAGATAAAATGCTTGTTGTTTAGACCTGTGACTTTGGTATTTCTGAAGAGTGAAATATGTAAGCAAGTAGAGGGCCATTTTAGGGGGGCCTAAAAATATCTATTAATGGACCTAAAACTAAAAGATCGTAGTGTGTGATGTTATTACTATCAAATACATTTCCAATGAGCAAAAGAACACTAATTTTGGGTAAGTAATCTGAAAGATATTCAATATGCAATGTAACTACCCAAAAAATAGCCCACAACCGTGAGGCTTGAAAATTGATATGACCAAACATGATAATCATACCTGCAAATGATTCTGGGTAGCCAATGCATGATCTAAAATTAATAATTAGTCAATGAAAAAACCCTTTTAGATCAATTATAATGCATACAAGATAATTTATCTTGGTTTTTATTTATCCCAAGGAAAGGGTTTACCTTCAATCACTCCCAATTACTGAATGCTTCCAAAACATGTAATTAGCTTCAAAAAACTTGGAAACATGATTAATAAAACAATGTAAAGCAAATGAAAGGGATGCATACAACCTTAGGGCCTAGGGTTTCCTCGAATACTTTTTTTTTTGTGGTGATTTTTCTAATGAAATGATCAAGCAATGTAATGTAAACTACAATTTAGTGAAGATATTCACTATTGAAATAGTTTTTCGTTTTTTTTGTAAGAAATATTTTTTTATTTTTGAAATATACAATTTTTTAGGGTTTTATATTTAATACTAACTACAAATTTACAAAAAAAATGCAATAAATTTTGAGATATAACTTTTGTAAGAAAAAGATGGAATTTTTTTAGAATAAGGACATGATCCTTCTTCCATAAGATTCAAGGAGATGGAATTATGTCCTCTCTTGATTCAGTATCTCGATTCTTGAGTTTTTGGAATGATATGTGCAACACCAAGTATACAACCCTAGCATCAAAACAAGACAACTAATAGAACAGGGATTCTACTAAAAGGGCCTTTCAAGAAGAGAATCCTCCAACCAAGCAATCAAAAATCATATAAGATAAGGTTATTTACCTCTATAGGGGAGGATGAATCAGGTCCCAAAAGAGAACAAAAATAACTTGTATGAATTAAGAGAATGTGTGAGATGAACCTTAGACCTTGTCTTCTAAGACTTCTTGCATTGATTAGCCTAGCATCGTAGTAACTTTGTGTTGGTCCAAGAATTTCCTTTGAAAAATATTTGATCAACCAAAAAAAAGAAGATAATTCACATGTAAACCTTGTCTCATGAAAATGTTCACATTGTTTTAGATAGATTAAAAAGTTCACAATGATTTTCTAAGGATGAGAAGGCCTATGTCTATAGATGAGGATCTTCAAAATATCCTCCTTGGTCTCCCACAAAATAAGTAATTTTCCATCAACAAAATGCTTGGAGGCTAAGTTAAGAGAATTAATTTTCAAATTTTACATTGGAGAAACCCCAAAAGAGGCAATCATGTTACAACAAAGAGGCTTAAGAGGGTTTTTTAAACTTATATTAACCAAATGTTCCACTTGTCTCTTCAGGGTTGGCTTTCTTAAAAAATAAGCTCTCTCTTGGTGGTGCAAACACTGCTTTTGACCCATTTTTGAACTTTAGACAAATAGGGGTAGAGTTGGTTGCTAGGTTTGAGATGAAAACTTCCTTGGAATGATTTATTTTTCTTGAATTTGGATTAATATTGCTTGAAATTATGCCTTACCTTGCTTGGAACCTTTAAACTTGACTTGAGGAAGACTTCTCCTTGCAACATATAGCTTGCTTGACCTTTTGGCACCAAAAATGAGGAATCAACCTTCTTAATATAAAATGGATGGTTGTAGAAGGGGAAAATTTGCTTGATGATAGGCTTGGAATTGACTTTAAGATTTTTGAATTTCCTTTGGGGGATTTTCTTCACGAACATGCTTCCTTAACTTTGCTTGCGATGGGATTGTTCTTGCACCAAGAGGGCTCATCCTTATTAATTTAGCCTTAATTCATCTAATTACAGCCTTATATGCTTGATAATTTTTTTCCTTGACCAAGAATTTACCATATTTTACTTGATTTAACCTTTGGGGGTTGACTTCATCACTTATTTCCTCAATGTCTAGGTTGGAGGGACAATGCTTGCCTTCTTTGAAGAATTCAACTTTCTTAAATTTCTTAGAATGCTAATGGACAACTTGATTAAAAATATATTGACCCTTTCTTGGAGTAATATAGACTTGATGCCTGATAATTATCCCTTGCGGGGTTCTAGTTTGCACACTCAAGCTCCAACATTCCATTATTTTTCTCATTCTCCTTCTTTACTCCATCAAATAGCCCCAAAAGAGAATGACATCATGCCCCATGTGTGGTAAAAATGCTTAGAGGTGCCACCTTGGCTAAAACTGTGAGATTATTTAGCTTGTACAAGTCACATGCTTACCACACATTCCTTGTCTAGTTCATCACTTGGCCTAAAATTCTCTTGCTTGCTATGCCACATAGAAAGCCCATTTGCCCTAAAACTGGGTCCAATCATGTAATTAACATTATATGAGGGTGTTTAATTTCTTTGAAAGATAAGTGGTTCATTTAGACATACAAAATTAATTGGACACCTAGTTTCCTCAAAACCTATAGCATTATGCCTTGGGAGTTGCCAACATTTTGGGAGGAGTGAGACTATCAAGATGTAAAGATAAGGCCAAAGGGGAATGAAAAATACATAAGACACATGGAACATGTGGGGTAAATGGGTGCATTGGGATTAGAAGAGATAATTTTAGGGTAAAGTACATATGGTGATCACCCTTAAAAGAATTTATTGACACAAGTGCTTCCTTAAACCATGATTCCTAACAATGCCTATTCCATGATACCCAGACACTATCCTAAGGTATAATAATACCCATAAAGGTAGGGAGTGACCGCCCACCATGGTGAAGTCAACAATGCCATAGAGGCATACATATCATGAAAAAAATAATAAAAGGAATGGCCATAACCATCCACACCATGGATCTAAGAGTCACTTTCATAAGATAACACAACTCACGTGGATTTACAAGGCCATAAGGCGCATCCTTTGGGCTTATATGCCATGGCCAAAAATTTCTGGAGTACCCTTGATGAAAGAGGGATAACATCTAGCTTCAAATATGGTACAAGTGTTATTCTCAGGAGTGCTTAAGAACCTCATAATCTCTAAATGTTCATCACTCAAAGTCCTGCATGCATGATACCAAAACAAGTATCAAATTCTACAAAAACAAGTAAATAAAAATAAAACAAATCACACTAATTTATCATGAAATGTGTAGGCTTTAACCCCATATAGAAATTACCTACATACAAATTCAAAAAAACAGAAAATAAACAATGGAGAGAGCATAAAACATAAAACAGATATACACAAAGATTTTCCCTTGGATCCCAAAACCAAGACTACTAGATTGATTTTTCATGATATTCCTTTCAATGTTACAAGACATATATATACATGCCAAAGCATCCATAAATCCCAATACATTAACCCTGGATTAGAACATAACCGTAGTTCCCTTGACCGAACCTACAAAATACCATGGACAAAAAATAATCATGCCCAAACCACGTGCGAAATCCATGCACAAAAACATAGGTAGGTCCGCCCACCTCATATAGGGTCCAATTTTTTTTCCTAGGGCGTTGTCGTAGACCTCGTGAAGGGGGGATACCGCCCCCCTAGTGGACCCTCCATAATGTAGAGGGGGGTCTACTTCCCCCCCTGTGACTCTTCCATGCATGAGGTAGTCATGGAAAGAATATAACACACATCCAACATTCTTCCACTTGTTGTTTTCTTTCCACAGGGAGGCACATGAGATCTTAGTCATTGGTCCATCCCTGTAATGTGCATTGTTTCTCTACACCAAGAGAACTTCTCAGTGCTCACAGACTTTGTCAATGCATCTGCAGTATTCTTCAAAGTCTCCACCTTTACCAACAACACCTTTTTATCCTCAACCATATCCCTCACAAAGTGATACTTAACATCAATGTGCTTTGTCCTTGAATGATAAGCAGGGTTCTTTGCCAAGAAAATTACACTTTGGCTGTCACAGTCTATCCTTATAGCTCTTTTCACTAATCCCATTCTTGAGAACAATCTTTGCAACCAAACTGCTTCCTTGCTTGCATGAGTGGATGCCATGTATTCCACCTTTGTAGTTGAAAGTGCCACTACAGACTGTCTCTTACTCATCCAACTGACTGCACCTCAAAGTAGGTTAAATATATACCCACTTGTAGCTCTTCTTTGATCCATACCTCCAACCAAATCTACATCAACAAAGCCATGGATGTCCAAAACTCTGTCTAATCCTGGTCTTTCTTGGTAGCACAAACCATAATCACTAGTGCCATGCAAATACCCAAAAACCAACTTCACTGTTGTCTGATGCTCCTTCCCATGTTTTGACATAAACCTGCTCAATAATCCCACTGCATGTGCAATTTTTGGTCTAGTATATACCATTGCATACATCAAGCTATCGACTGCACTTGCATATGGAACATAGGACATGTCCTCTTCCTCTTCATGTGTCTTGGGACATTGTTCAGTAGATAAATTTACACCTACAGGAATAGGAACCTTCATCGGTTTACTATCATGCATATTAAACCTTTGCAGTATTGTGTAGACATACTTCCTATGGTTTAACTAGAAATTCCTCTTTTCTTGATCCCATTTAATTTCCATGCCCAAAATATAGTTTGCAGCACCAATATCTTTCATGTCGAATTTGGAGGACAATTAGGTCTTCAAATCCTAGATAATTTCTTTATCATTTCCAACCAGCAACATATCATCCACATACAAGACCAGATAAATAGCATGGTCACCAATTAATTTAAAATACACACAGTGATCTGCTTTGCTTCCAGTGAAGCCAAGTCCCCATATAAATGTATCAAATTTCTGATACCGCATCATTGGTGAGCGTTTTAACCCATACAAAGAATTTTTTAACTTGCATACCAGTTCTTTCTTACCCTTCACTGCGAAGCCTTCAGGTTGCTTCATGTATATCTCTTATTCTAGATACCCATGAAGAAATGTTGTCTCCACATCCATTTATTCTACCTCAAAATCAAAAGTAGCAACAATAGATAGAAATAATCTAATAGAAGCTACCTTGGCAACAGGAGAATAAATATAACCAAAATAAATTCCTAACACCTAGGAATAACCTTTTCCTACCAACTGAGATTTATATTTCTCCACCTTGCCTTTTGTATTCATCTTCTTCTTAAACACCCATTTGCTACCAATGGGTTTCCTTCCAGCTAGTAACTCCACCAGATCCCAAGCCTCATTTTTCTACAAAGATGCCATTTCATCAACCATGGCCTCTTTCCAAAGTTTTCCATCCTCTAAATCTAATGCTTCCCTCACAGTTCTAGGATCATCATCAGTGATATTTAAAGAAAAATCTGAATAGAAAGCATATGGACTATACGTTAATGGTTGCCTTCTTTCTCGAACTGATCTTCTCACAGCTGGAGTTTGTGGCTCTTCAACTTCTGATTCCTCTTCTGCTGTAGAGTTTGATTCTTCCTCCTTTAGCTCAAACTATATCTTCTCAGGTTCCTTTGGTAGGATTTCATATTTAATAACATATTTCACCTCTCTAAACACCACATCTCAATTATACACAACCTTCCTTGTTTGTGGGTTCCAAAGTTTATAACCTTTTAAACCATCCGTGTACCCATTAAAGATGCACCTTTTAGATTTACTATCCAAATTTGTTATTTTCTCCTTTGGAACATGTACATATGCATCACATGCAAATACCCTCAGATGTGAAAGAGAAGGTTTCTTACCATTCCATACCTCTTATGGAGTCTTATCTTCCAATGCTGATGAAGGTGATCTATTGACCAAGTAACACATAGTCCCCACTACCTCTACCCAAAATGTCTTAACCTGACACCACTAAGCATGCTTCTTTCCTTTTCCATCAACGTCCTGTTACTTCTTTCTACAACTTCATTTTACTAAGGTGTGTATGGAGTAGTCTTCTATCATGCTATACCACACTTCTTACAGAATTCTTCAAATTCCTTCTTACAAAACTTCCACCGTTATCTGTCCTCAACACCTTTTTCTTCTTCTCTGTCTGGTTTTCCACTAGAGCCTTAAATTCTTTAAACCTATCAAATACTTTAGATTTCTTCCTCAAGAAATATATCCACGTATTCCTTGAGAAATCATATATAAATGATACATAGTACACAGAATTAACTAGTGATGGAACTGACGCAGGTCCAAACACATCATTGTGCACAAGCTCCAATATTCGTTTCACCCTCTTAGCACTAGAGGGGAAACATATACATAATTTTCACAGAAATGAAAATCCAAAGAGAAATTAAAAATACCTTCTACCATACCCTTACCATGAAGTATTTGAAGGCCCTTCTCTCCAATATGTCCAAGCCTTTGATGCCATAGCATGGTATTTTCTCTAGAGACCACTAGATTTTCTATTCCACTTTTAGGAACCATAGAACTGTTGCACCCATCAATAACAGTGCTACCCTGAATCTTGTAAAAAGTTCCATTCTAAACTCCCCACCTCAATGCTAGTGTTCCCCTAACCATCTCGCAGGTATCTTTCTCGAACACTATTTTTACACATGCATCATCCAACTTGCTTACAGAAATAAGATTTTTGGCTAATGTAGGAATATGTAGAACAATCGGAAGTGTTCTAATCCTTCCACTGTACAACTTCAATTTTACTTTTCCATGACCAATGATTCTATCATTCATGTCATCCCTTAAGAAGACATCACCACCATCATATTTCTCATACTCACACAACCACTCTCTATGGGGAGTGAAGTGAAGGATGCACCTGAGTCAAACAACCATGCCTCATGATTTACATGTGTATTTGAAGAAGAATCCAAGTACACATCCCCACATTCATCTGAGGTGGTTTTCACCTCAATAAAAGGAGCACCATAAGATCCATTTCATTTCTTAGGAGCTTTAGATTTACATTCCCTTTTGAAATGCCCTTCCTTTCTGTATTTCTAGCACACCTTTACTGGTTTTCCTAGAGATTTAGATCTCCCACTCGAGGACTTATTTTTATTTTTGTTCTAGGACCATCCTCATACAGACAAGGAATCACCATTTTGACCCTTCATATTTTTCTGTCTCATCTCCTTCGACAACAAGGATGAGACTATTTTATCAAACTGTAAGGTAGTTGCATTGCTACCTATTGCAACAACAAAACTATCCCATGAATATGGTAGAGAAGTGTTGTAGTGGCTACACACACCCTCCAAATTGTTTCCTTAGCCTGTTTTGGAGCCACCCTACCAACCTTCATAGCAGATTGCCTTGCTTTGTCAAGTCCTTAAGATTCAGTGCCTTTCTTACTCAAAGATAGCCTGTCGATCACAGTTTGATCTTTTCCCTTCACAGGCTGCTCACCCGGACTTGGTCTAGCTATGGGCTAAGAAGCTTCCCCTTGAAAATTGTTCATTTATGGAAGGAAACCAACCTTGCCTCCAGAAATTGCGCAATCCTCTCTGACAACCTGCTAGGCTCCAAGATTGCACAATCATGCCATCTAACCTTCCCAGCAAAATTTCGCAGCAGCAGGTTGTTTAGCCTAGGATTTTCACAAATCTAGGTAGTAGTCAGCTACTCTACCCTGAAATTGTGCAAATTTTCTGGGCAGCCAGCTCAACTCCCAGCCAGAAATGCACATTTTTCTCTAGTAGTCAAGTAGTTTCTTACATGTGGAGCTGAGTTGATAGGCTCCCTCCAAGACTGAGCAAAACAAAATAGCATGCATGGGTTGTTTCTCCCAAGGAACCATGCAAAGGAATCCCTTCTTTCAGGGATCTATGTTTATCAGTTGGAGGTTACATGCAAGGAGCCATTCATAAACCTTCCACCAAGTGTCACTTCCCCTAGATTTGTGGCATGCGTGTCAGACCTCGGGGTTATGAAAAATCATCTACTGGACACTGCATAGCTCATTCCTCACATCAACCTTGTAGTTCTGACATCCCACATCACATCTAGGAGAATTCAGCACATTGAGCTCAACTGTTTTGGGGTAATCTGGCTTCCCATACCTTGTGTTGCATTTATATCACTTTTTGTGTTTTTGCTTGTGGGAGTACTATTTTCTTGATTTATTTGAAGGCTTAATGTCATTTACATGTATACTAGCTTGTCCTAGCTCTATTTCAGTTTTCATTGCTATCTCACTACTATCATGTGCATGAAACTGTTTTGCATGGATGTTCACCCAATAGGCGAACTGCCTCACCCACATGCATGTTGATATGTTTGCTAAATATTTCATTCATGTTTCACATGCACTTTTAATCACTTCTACTATCACTTAGTGTCGCCATGCATTCATTGACTTACTTGCTTTCAGTTGCCTGTCAGCAAGTTAGGCCAACCCTGGCTTGGGCTCTGCCTTCACCAAGGTTGCATTGCGCAATCTGGTAAAGGAAGGCTCACCTTCCTCTCCAAATTTGCACATTCCTTCCTAGCAATGGCCTCCAGGACTATTTTGCGCATTTCTGGAGGATAGTGGGTACATGGCCCAAGAAATTGCGCAAATCTGTCCCTAGCCCAGCAGTCCTTCCCAACTGGAATTGTGCATTGTGCAACCTCAGCAGTCAGCAGTGAGACTGGATTGTGCATTGTATAGTTCCAGATATCAGTCAATCTCCCAACAGCCTGGAATGTGCCTTGTGTAGTCTTGGCAGTCGATCTCCCGGTCGAAATTGCGCAACCTTCATGATCATTCACCCATATATGATACAAGTCAATTATCATGTTCATTTGGGTTTTTAGTGGACATATTTCTTTCCATGAGTGTTTCCACATCTCCAGGTATCGCAAGTGTTCATCTGCCTCTCAGCAGTACATGTACAATGGTTTCCAGGAGAGCAGAGACAAAGATGTCGTTCAAAGCATGCCTAGGGATGCATTCGATCAAGTGTCCATGGATTTGCCTACCCACAAAGACATCAAGTTGTTTGTAGACAAGGACATCAAGATATGATAGTAGCAGCATTAGAATGAGCAACATCATGAACAATAACTAAATATAGCATACCAAATGCAATGAATACAAGAGGAGGGTTGTTGACAACATGGAGGCAGAACAAGGTTTCAATCTCAAGTAGACCATTGGTGATGAAAGAAACTTTGGAGACTCCGGCTATGAGGTGACAACACAACATGAAGATTGTATGAAGACAGAGAATGGAACAAAGAAGGAGTTGCATGTGCTGAAGCGGCAACTCAAGGAAGAACTTGAAGCTACACAGATAGGCGAATGAGTTGCAGCAGGATTAGGAACAGCAATGGGTGCATCATGCACTCACCGATGGAACTGCGCCTGTACAAGTTAAAGATCCATCCCAGTAGCTAACATGGAGTAGACATGGTGAGTAGTGTTGGTGATCACATACAAGGGATTCAACAGCATGCATGTCATTGTGCGCATGCATGCAATCCAACCCATTCAACGCACTCATGAAGGCGAAGACAAGAAGCAAGTCCAACTAGAGCTGAATGTGTACTTCGGCAAGTTGATGCGCATGACCACCAACACACACATCAAGATCAGCACAGACACTATGCATCAGTGTGTTTCCAATTTAGCCTCACCTAAGAAGACCATGTGCATGTTAGCAAATGAGTTGGATGAAGGGGCCGAACCAATGCACCGGTTGCAACGGAGGCAAGATTTTACTTCAGCAAGATGTCACCATGAGGTGCATGCACACCATCACGGATGACCAAGCTTGGTATCAACTCACCACCTTCACCATCACAAGCATGTCAAAGATTTGATCTCATCATAGCGGATTGAGTGTCAGTGATGTCTTTCAAGGCTTTCTCAAGCCATGTTGTCTCACATGAGTACATGCGCATTTTAATGTTGAGTCATGTCAAGTGTAAGTCAAGTGTCAATGGTTGGATGTAATAGTCATAGAGTAGGTGAAGAGTCATGAGGGTAGTTGAACTGTCACAAAGGGGGATGTCAAGGGTCACCCCACCCTTTGTTATAAATAGTCCCTCATAACTCATTGTATAGGCTTTTGGTAGGCCAAGCTTCTACTAAGACTATTTTGAAGAAGTCTTGGACAATATTGTAACGCACCTTGGATTCTCCACTGCATGGAGCTAGTACATCTCTTTGGAGGAGCAGGCACGTGTGGCTGTAATGTTCCATTATTGGGGCTAGCAATTTTACATGGATGTATTGTATGATTGTGACTTACACTTCTTTATATAATAAGAGCCAACACATTTTGCTGCATATGTTGTTATTGTAGTTGGACTGCTCCAGTTGCTTTAATGATATGTGTTGTTTAACTTACGTACTTGTGTATGAACTGATTCACATGAAATTATATGAATCTTGTTGTTAATGTGTTGCATATGTTGTTAACGTTGTCACCATCCGTGTCAACTGCTCTGCCTGACATAAGACATACCTTTCACTTGAACCTTGATATAACAATCGTCACACTCGTCTCGGAATGATTCGTGAGTGTTGTATGTGTTATCTTACCATGTATGATGTGACTGCCACATCTGAGTGGACTTCTCTACTAGAAGTTGTGCATGTCCTTTGTGTTGTGTGTTCCTAGCCGAGTTGGGATTGATCCCTTTCAACCTGGAACTCACCTTCACCTCCTTACCCTTTCAAAGTGTTGGAACCTCTCATACGCCTTCCTTGACTCACTACATCAATCACACCCTTGCTTCTGACATAGTTATTCTACTTGCCTCTGTACGACACCGCGATAAAGGCATTACCTTAGGACCCACTGCTAGGGATCCTACACCAAATGGTATGAGGTCTAATTGGGACTTCTTACTAGGGAGATCCCCTTGACATGTTGGTGGTTCCAACACCATCAAAATTTCTAGCGCTAGAAGGAGGGCATAATGACAAGCAGTGTTCCCTCATCCAGTTTTGAACCTTTGCATATCTTTCATGGAGTCTTGCACTCTTCTTCCCTTGAGGTGTTTTTCAAATCATGAAGCTGTCTCCATCTTGGGGGATATTTTCGATCTCTTATCCACTCACACGTATGATGGTGAAGGCAAAGTGGCCTGGACTGAGCACTTATATAACTTTCTTTTCATGATTTATGAGGAAGATGAGTTTTCTGATGAACAGGCTGGTTTGTTGCTTGCATACACACTTCGGGAATATCCATTTCATTGGGTGCTCAACCTACCGCTGACACCATGCACTCATTTGTGCACTTCTATGATGTCATTGAAGACACATTCTATCATTTTGATCCAGACTATCTTGAATGGAAACTGTTACAACAACGGAGAGCTCCATATGAATCTGTTATTGATTTTTGGCAGTGCTTACATGACTTGTAGTTTCAAGCTTCGAAGAGCTAGATGAAATTTTCTTATCTTTGGGACTGGTTCAAGTATTGCCTAAAGAAATATGACCGTCTAAAGAGGAAGCTTGATATCAAGCCTTGCTCAACATTCTTCATTGATGGAACTACGTAATCTCATGTGGGAGCAGGCACTGTCTCAACTAACTGTCCACCTCCCTCTCATTCGGAAGCTCCACTACTGCCCAGTGATGTTGAGGATCAGGCTCAAATACCTGTTCATCCTTCACACTCTCCCAACAACACTCCACTCAATTTTCACGTAGATTTGGTTGTGAGTCCTTTGAATTCTCATATGCATTCTTTTCTTTGACCTCTGTCTTCACACTCAGGTGTTCCTCCGGATGATGTTGTCTTGTGTTTGTCCATTCTCGACTCTTCACTTGTTGTGAATGAGGAACAACACACTAACGGAGTTGGTGTTGCACAACCAACATGCGTTGTCATTCATGAAGAGTATGAGTGGGAGCTTGAGCATCAACACTCGGTGAAGGATGACTCCTTTCCATCCAAGCCCCCTCTATTCTTTCCTAACAATGTTGGTGATCCTTCCATCCATGATTTTACACGTGTGTCTTCATCTACAGATGCACCCATTGTTTATCTTTCACAAGACACACCATATATTAGCCCATCATCCAACAATGGAGAGGACAAATCATTCGTTGAAAATCCACTTGATCCTTCATCTGCTCTTTCTGGAAATGTAGAGGGTGAAAATCCTTCCTTATCATCTACCCCTCTATGTGATTCATCAAACCATGAGGATGTCGACCAACATCCTGAATTTTCTAATCTTGGTTGTCGTGAACTCTTCACCTCATCACCCGATCATGATGTTGATTCACTCATTGTTAATCTGTCTAAGCCATTGGTCTACAAAGATCTATCTATCAATGAAGTCGAAACCCCACAAACCATCGAGGCACTTTAGCCTAAGTTGATGGTTATGTCAGGCCCTCACTGTCCTAAGGATGGTTTCACTCCTGATTAGGAAATTTTTCAATCACCCAAGGCTCCTTATCACTCATCTGTATGCATTGAAGATCCATCTCACACATAGATCACAATTCCTCCACTTGAGTTGCATGATCCCATTGCTCATGCATTGGACGAGTCTAACATTGCAAGCACTCATGCGCAACGCAAGTTATCCTTGTTTCTTTCATGTTATTGCATGTCTCAGTCAAGAGTGTGCTTATGCTTTAGAGTTGCACGTAGTGTCACACAACACTGCAATAAGTCTGCAGATTTCCTGTCATGCACATGCACTCACTTATGTCCCATGGACACTTTGAAACACAAAGTGTTGTTGTCTTCATTGTTATATCTTTCTTGGTTGGTGGTCTACACAACTAGGTTGCTCGTGGACCAAGCCTTCACCAACATGGGTCTACCAATGCGCCAGTGACTGCATTGAAAGTATCACTTCAAGTGATCAAGCCCATGCATCGTTAGGGTGGGAGTAGGAGTAATGTTTGCTTTTAGTTGTTTGTTTGCATACTTGTTTTCTTACATGCTTTGTTTGCTTTTTTGTTTGCTTGCTTGTTTGTTTACTTGCTTCGCTTTCATTTTTTTCTTCTGCCCTTGCTTTACTTTGTTGATTGTTAGTTTGTTCGCTTGTTTTTTTCGTAGGTTAGTTTGCGTGAAACCATGTATGACTCATGAAACAAGTTGGGTAAAGTGTAAGAGGGGTTGTACATCTATCACTACTTGGTTATCTGTCATCTTGCCTATGTATGATGAGCTTGTTACTTTTATTCCATGATATGTCGAAGGAAAATACATACTTTTCGAAGTGAACCTTGGTGAAAACACAATGCTTGCACTCTAACCAATGTCACCTTCTCTAGTCGATTATTTTTGGGTTAACCCTTGTCAGTTCAGTATATTAGAGTAAGGTGAGGGGGAAAACCTTAAATGGCACATCAGAGATACAATAAACTACTTCTCTGCTGAACAACTTCTTCTGCTCTCAATAATTTGAGATCCTTCTTCCATCTCTGAAATGAATAAGTACTATGCATAGTGAAAATTGAAAAAAAATAAAATTCAAAAAATTAAAAATGAAAAATGAATAAGGCGAAAGAAGAGAAAGGTTTCCTGTGTAGGGAGGTGATGCAAGTAACTTCGTCGGGGTACTAACTAGGCTTGCTGGCAATGGAGACATGCTTGTGTTCCTATGTGACTCCACCGGGGTACTGTCCAGGCTTGTTAGTAGTGGAGCAACACCAGAGATGAAACTAAGACTTTGACGAATATACTGCTTGTGCACCTATATACCCCTCAACCCTAATCAAAACAACTATGTTGCTTTGGCCTGCAATGTGTGTCAATCAACCAAGAGTCTGGAAGATGCTACATCTTACAATCAAGCTAGTGCGAAGCCAAGACAAGCTAATAGGTGAATAATACTTCCAAAGGTGTTAGACTTGCTTTTCACGAACAAGGTCCATTCAAAGAGCTGGAGTTCTACCAGTGTGTCTCCAAGTGTTGTAGCAGCTACAACCACCCTCCAAAATTTTTCCTTAGCTTGTTTTGGAGCCTCCCTACCAACCTTCACAGCAGCTTGTCTTGCTTTGTCAAGTCCTCAAGCTTCAATGTCTTTCCTGCTCAAAGGCAACCTGTCAATTGTAGCTTGATATTTTCCCTTCACAGGCCACTCACCCAGACTTGGTCCAGCTGCGGGCTGAGCAGCTTCCCCTTGAAAATTGTGCATTTTTGGAGGGAAACTAGCCTTCCCTCTAGAAATTGTGCAATCCTCTCTGGCAACCTATTGGGCTCTAGGATTGCGCAATCCTACCAGCCAACCTTCCCAACAGAATTTGTGCAACATTTCCCAGAAGCAGGCTGTTTATCCTAGGATTTGCACAAAATCTCTCAGAAGCATGCTGTTCAACCTAGGATTTACACAAATCTGGGCAGCAATCAACTGTTTTACCTAATTGCACAAATATCCTTGGAAGCCAGTCCATATTCCATCCAAAAATGCACATTTTTGTCTAGCAGTCAAGCAGTCCCTTTCATGTGCAATTGAGTTGATGAGCTCCCTCTGGGACTGAGCAAAACTGACTTGCATGCATGGGTTATTTCTCCCAATGCAGCATGCAAAGGCATCCCTTGTTTCAAGGATCTAAGTTTAGTAGTTTGAGGTTACATAAAAGGAGCCATTCCGAAACCTTCCACCAAGTGTCTCTTCCCCTAGATTCATGGCATGCGTGTCACAACCTTGGTATTATAAAAAATCATCAACCAGGCATTAAAGAGCTCATTCCTCACATCAACCTTGTAGCTCTGACATCCCACATCACATCTAGGAGCAGTCGGCACACTCAGCTAAGTTGTTTTGGGGTAAGCTTGCTTCCCATACCTTGTACTGCATTTCTGTCGCTTTTTGTGTTTTTGCTTGTGGGAGTACTGTTTGCTTGATTTATTTGAACACTTGATGTCATTTACATGTATACTAGCTTTTCCTAGCTTTCTTCCAGTTTTTGTTTCTATCTCACTCCTGTCACATGCATGAAACAATTTTGCACAGACATTTGCCCAACCGACAAACTGCCTCACCCACATGCATGTTGATCTGTTTGCTAAATCTTTCATTCATGTTTCACATGCAATGTTGGTCACTTCTACTATCACTTAGTGTCACCATGCATTCAATGAATTACTTGCTTTTAGTTTCCCGTCGGTGAGCCAGGCCAACCTTAGCCTGGCCTCTGCCTTCACCAAGGCTGCATTGCACAATCTAGGAAAGGAAGGCTCACCTCTCTCTCTAGATTTTACATTCTTGCCCAACACTAGCCTCCAGTATTTTTTTGTGCATTTATGGAGGACAGTGGCTGCTTGGCCCAAGAAATTATGCAAATCTGTCCCTGGGCCAACAACCCTTCCCAACTGGAATTATGCATTGCGCAACCCTAGCAGTCAGTAGCCATACTGGACTGTGCATTGCACAGTTCGAGTAGTCAGTTAGTCTCCCAATAGCCTGGACTATGCCTTATGCAGTCTTGGCAATCGGTCTCTTTACCCCCCAAGCCGAAATTGCACAACCTTCATGATCATTCACCCAGGTATGATACAAGTTAGTTCTCATGTTCATTGGGTTTTCCACTAACAGATTGCTTTCCATGAGTGTTGCCATATCTCTAGGTATTGTAGGTGTTCATCTACCTCTCAGTAGTATAGGTACAATGGTTTCCAAGAGAGCAGAGACGAAGACATCATTCAAAGCATGCTTGGGGATGCAGTCGATCAAGTTTCCATGGACTTGCCTACCTGTGAAGACATCACATTGTTTGTAGACAAGGACATCAAGGTATGACATCAACAACATCATAGTGAGTAGCATCATGAACAACAGCTGAAGACAACATACCAAAACGAATGTAAGAGGAGGGTTGTTGACAACATGGAGGCAGAACAAGGTTGCAAGTTCAAGTAGACCATTGATGATGAAATGAACTTTGGAGACTTCGGCTATGAGTTGATAGTGCGACATGAAGATCGTGTGAAGACAAAGAATGGAAAAAAGAAGGAGTTTCATGCACTGAAGCAACAAGTCAAGGAAGAACATGAAGCTACACAAATAGATGAATGAGTTGTAGCAGGATCAGGAATAGCAATGGGTGCATCATGCACTCACGGATGAAACTGCGCCATACAAGTCAAAGATCCATCCTAGTAGCTAACACAGAGCAAACATGGGGAGCAATGTTGGTGATCACATTCAAGGGATTCAACAACATGCATGTCATTGTGCACACGCATGCAATCCAACCCATTCAACACACTCACCAAGGTGAAGATAAGAAGCAAGTCCAGCTGGAGTTGAACATGTACTTCGACAAGTTGATGCACATGACCACCAACACACACTTGAAGATCAACACAAGCACTATGCATCAGTATGTTGCCGATTCAGCCTCACCCAAGAAGACCATACACATGTTAGTAGACATGTTGGATGAAGGAGCCGAACCAATGCACTGGTTGCAATGGAAGCAAGAGTTCGCTTCAGAAAGATGTCACCATGAGGTGCATGAACACCATCACGGAGGACCAATATTGGCATCAGCTCACCACCTTCACCATCACAAGTATGTTAAAGAGTTGGTCTCATCATAGTGGACCGAGTGTCAATAATGTCTTGCAAGGCTTGCTCAAGCCATGTTGTCTCACATGAGTACATATGCATATTAATGTTGAGTCATGTCAAGTGTAAGTCAAGTGTTAATGGTTGGATGTAATAGTCATAGAGTAGGTGAAGATTCATGAGGGTAGTTGAACTCTTACAAAGGGGAATGTTAAGGGTCATCCCACCCTTTGCTATAAATAGTCCCACATAACGCATTGTATAGGCTTTTGGTCAGCCAAGCTTCTACTAAGACTATTTTGAAGAATGCTTGCACAATATTGTAACGCGCCTTGGCTTCTCCATTGCACGGAGATAGTACATCTCTTTGGAGGAGTAGGCGAATGTGGTTGTAATGTTCCGCTTTTGGGGCTAGAAAATTTACATGGATGTATTGTATGATTGTGACTTACACTTATTTATATAATAAGAGCCAACACATTTTCATGCATATGTTATTATTATAGTTGGACTACTCTAGTTTCTTTAATGATATGTATTGTTTAACTTACGTACTTGTGTATGAACTGATTCACATGCAATTATATGAATCTTGTTTTTAATGTGTTGCAGATGTTGTTAATGTTGTCACCATTCATGTCGACTGCTCTGCCGGACATAAGACAAACCTTTCACTTGAACCTTGCTATAGCAACCGTCACACTCATCTCAGACTGATTCATGAGTGTTGTATGTGTTATCTTACCTTGTATGATGTGACCGTTGCATCCGAGTGGATTGCTCCGCTGGAAGCTATCCATATCCTTTGTGTTGTGTGTTCCTAGCCAAGTTGGGACTGGTCCCTTTCAACCTGGAACTCACCTTCACCTCCTTCCCCTTTAGAAGTGTTGGAACCTCTCATACACCTTCCTTATCTCACTGCATAATCAACACCCTTGCTACAGACAGAGTTATTCTACTTGCCTTTGTGCAACACTGCAGTCAAGGCATTACCTTACGACCCACTTCAGGGAATCCTACAACAAATAGTTTTAGGTCTAATTGGGACTTCTTACCAAGGAGATCCCCTTGACATGTTGGCAGGTCCAGCATCGTCAACAAGAACACAACAAATTGATGCACTTATCTTCATCTAAAATTTTAATATCAACAGATAATAACTGCCTTGCCACAGTATTAAAGGTGTTTAGATACTCTGTCATTAAGTATCCATCTTTCATCCTTAGGCTATACAAATTTTTCTATAGGAACAGTTTATTCACCAGAGACCTAGATTGGTATAATGTCCCTAACTTGTACCACAAAGCCTTCGCGAAGCTTCCCCTGATACATTCAGAAATACTGAATTTGAGACACACAATCATATTGTGCTCTTTACCTTCAGATCCAACTTTGCCCAGTCTTCAATTGACATTATTGTTGGTTTAGCACCTAAATCTACCAACAATCTACTGATCTTTATGCACAAGAAGATCCTCCATCTTGAGTTTCCACAACTCAAAACTTTGACCATTAAATTTTTTCAATCTCTATATTTCCACTGTGTGCCATCTTTTTTCACCACAAGAATCGATCCTACGGATCTCCCACTGAATAGGGTCTACCATAGGCTCAAGCAAAACCCCTCAGCAGTAAAGGCATCCTCTTGAAGTTGAAAGAGCTTTAATTCCAAATGTAGGTTTTAACCCTGTATAAGAATTATTTGCATACAAATTAAAAAAAAAAAAAAAAAAAAAACATAAAATAAACATTGGCGAGAACATAAAACATAAAACATATGTACAGAGAGATTTTTCCATGGATCCAAAAATCGGGACTACCAAATTGATTTTTCATTATATTCCTTTCAATATTACAATACATATATATACATGCCAAAGCATCCATAAAGCCCAATGCATTAACCATGGATTAGAACATAACCGTAGTTCCTTTAACCGAATCTACAAAATACCATGGACAGAAAACCATCATGCCCAAAAGCATGTGCGAAATCCATGTACAAAACCATAGGTAGGTCCGCCCACCTAGTAGAGGGTCCAATTTTTTTTCCCAAGGCGCTGCCCTGGACCTTGTGCAGGGGGCTACCACCACCCCATGACCGCCCCACGCATGGGGTAGTCATGGAAAGAATATAACACACACCCAACAAAATGTAGTAACATTAATGATTCAAACCACACATGTACATAAATAAAATGAAACACCTACTCTACTTGGGGATGCCCTAAAGGCATAAGATATTACCTAGATAGAAAAAATTTAAGGCTTTCCCATTTATGAGCAAGGGGAGATTCTCATCATCCAGATGGCAGATATGAAAATATTTCGTTCCTATAATCTCATCTATCAGGTAAGGTCATAACCATAAACTTTCAAACATACCATGTTTACCTAGTTTTTCACTATTCTAGTTCCATAATAGTGCTAAATATCCCTTTTGAAAGTTGTACTAGCCAACCTTTTTATCAAACTTTTTCTTTATGCTGGTTTGACTTTGCCACAAGTGATCATAAGCATGTCTTTGAATTTCATCAAGTTCCATAATTTGGTTGATCCTTTGCTGCAAGCGATTGGAATAAATGGAGTATTGCTGCATAAATTTCAATACGGGAAGCTTTAAGTGAATGGCAATGTAACATCTATCTCATAGACTCTATTAAATGAGATTTTTCTAGTGGAGTTTTTCTTTGTAATTTTATCAGTGCATAGAGCATATTTAATCTTGTTATCCCAACTCCTCTTATTGTCACCAATTGACATTTTGATGTTTGTCATAAGGTTCTTATTGCTCAACTCTACTAACCCATTAACTTGGGGGCGGTAGTTGGAAGAATGAGATGGAAACATGCTATAATCAAAACAAAATGTAGTCATTGTTGCTGAATTGAATGTTTTGACATTGTTAGTAGTAATCTTACTTGGCACCCTAAATCTTGTGAAAATCTTGTCTTCTAAAAAATCTATCACCACTCAATCAATTGCCTTCTTTGTAGGGATTACTTCTACCCACTTAGTGAAATAATTGTTGGATAACAAAATTAACATATTTTATCTTGAAGAGTGATATTTCATAATTAAATCCACAGGTGTCATTTTTAAGGTCTACATTTCGAGTCACCAACCATACTCATCATCATGATTGTTGGGTTGTGTTATATTCTTTCCACGACTAGCCCACGTGGTTAACTAGGGGGTTAGAAGGGGGGCCGAGCCCCCCTTCGTTGCGCCGATTGTGTAGCGGGGGGGGCACAGGGGGTTTGAGGCGTACCTGTAACCCCACTTTATGGGGTCTGGGGCAACGCCCCATAAAATTTTGGTTTTGGACCCTATGTTAGGTTGGGTGGACCCACCTATGGTTTTGTGCATGATTTTCACACATGGTTTTGGACGCGATGGTTTTCGGTCCATGGTATTGGATGCTTCGGCATGTATAAATATGTATTGTAACATTGAAAGGAACATAATGAAAAATCAAGCTGGCAGTCCCGGCTTTGGGATCCAGGGGAAAAACTCTGTGTATATGTGTTTTATGTGTTATGCTCTCGCTATTGTTTATTTTATATGTTTTAGAATTCGTATGCAGGTAATTTTTGTACGGGGTTAAAACCTACAATGACAATCATGTTTGAGAGAAGAAGAGCAAAATGATTAGGGTATAAATAGGGTAAGGAAAGGAAGAGATAACAAGAGAGTCGACGTAGTAATAAATGAGGAATAAAAACAAAAATCAAAGGATTATAAACAATAATTAAAAATTTTAAAATCTATAGAGACAATAAATATATAATAATAAAAAATTAAAAAACAATAAAAACAGACTAAAAAGAAATAAATAAAATAAATAATAAAAACAAAAATAAAATAAATAAAATAGAATAGAAATAATAAAATTAGAATTAAAAATAAACAAAAAACTAAAAAATCGAAATGAAAATGAAAATGAAAATAAATATAATAAGAATAAGACAACTAAAACAAAAAGAATAATAATAAAAAAATAAGTGAAAAAAAATAATTAATTAATTTATAAAAATAAATATAAAATAAGAATTAATAAATAAAATAAAATGAAACTAAAAAATAATAAAAATAATAAAATCAAATAATAGAATAAGAGGGAAATACTAAAAGAAAAGGGAAAGGATCAAGAGGATAGAAAGAAGAGGGAAATAATATAAAAAAGAGGAAGGAAGAAAAAAGTGAAAAGGAGAAAAAAGGAGAAAAAACAAAAGAAGGAGGAGTATGGAAAGCAATGAGGAGAGTTTCCAGAGTGGGGGAAGAAGAATCTAAATGATGGAGATTAATGTCATCCAACTATTGTTGATCTCGGTCCCTTTGTCTCTGTTAATGTTTTCGTGATGTTTAATGATCTCCAAAGCTTCCCTAAACTTGCGTTTGAAATAATGATTTTCCTTAGTGATAATTTCATTGTTTTCAAGGTATAAGTGGTGCTTAGTTTTTGATGAGTGTTCAAAAGGAGCATAGGAGAAAATTCTTTCTTTATTTATGTTAGCCCCATGTTCCTTGAGCCCAATCTTGAATGACCAACCAATCTCCCCATTGTAGCACTTTCCACATGAACAGTTAATCTTATAAACTCATTTGAGTTGAAATTGATTAACTTTGTCCTTGACAGATCTCATCTTATGTCAGATGGTTTTGAGGGGCTTGAATGTTGTAATAATACCATTTATTTTAAGGATTTTAGCAATTCATTTAGACCTTACCACGAATGTATGGGAGGAAAGCTTTACCTCTAGGGGTAGCGGAAGGGGAAGGGGACTCAAGGGAGGGAGAGTTTCTTCTGGATTTCCTGATATTTGTGAAAATGTCTTTGTAATTGTAGCCATTATTAAGAAACACTTTTGTAAGGTGGTTGATTTCTTGCTGGAAATGCTCTTTATCAGATAAAATTGAGGCTCTAGTGATAAGTGTGTTTAAAATCCCCATTTTTTGTGTTTGACAATGGTGATAATCGACATTGTTTGCAAGTTCCATGGTAAATTTGATATCTTCAGAATTTCCATTTAGATGATCTAGAAACTTGTTCAGTTTCAATTCACCATGGGGCCATTTTACATTGGTGTCATCAACGTATCTCTTCCATATTTTTGGTTTTAAGTGATAGGTGCTAATGGCATTCTTCTCAAACATTTCCATAAAGAGGTTGGCAACAATGGGTGATAAGGGAGAGCCCATTGCCACACTAGTAGTTTGTTTAAAGAATTCCCCTTGGAAACTAAAAAAATTTGATCTAAGACAAATATCTTCTAGTTTAAATATTAGAGGGTCGGTAACACCTTTGAAAACTTTTATTGTTTCATTAAGAGGAATTTTGGTGAATAGTGAAACAACGTCAAAGCTTACGGTTATATCATTAGGTTCATATTTTTAATCCTTGATTAGATCAACAAAGTGTTTACTATCCTTAATTATGGAGTCAGTGTTACCAACAAGAGGGCTAAGTATACTAGCAACATACTTAGCTAACATATAAGTGGGAGAACCAATGGTTTTCACGATCGGTCTCAGTGGAATTCCTTCTTTGTGAATTGTATCCTATCCTTGCATCTGTTTACCTTGCCTATTACTACATTCACCCATACTTATGTTCTTAGTAAGATTAATGCGTAAAATGTTGTTAATATTTATATTTTCCTTTGTTTTTAATGATTTAGGAAGGATTTAGACTAATCTTGCTAATGATGTATGTTCATAGTTCAATTCAATTCACTTTCAATAGTGATATTCCTGCATAATATCTAAGCCGATGGAGATGAATTTAAAAAATTTAAGAAATGGGTTTTGATAAAAAGACCCCCAATATGGTTTTGTGATCATTATTTTATTCCCAAGTCGAACGTGTGGATCTCTAGCTAAGGAACAATATTTTAGCCCAGAATTAACAAGATTTCTAGACATATAATCAACTTCTACCTCATTTTGTATGTATATGAACGTGAATCTGGAAATTCCAAAACATGGGTTTTGTGTATAATACATCCATTTAGCTATAGACTAGGCAATTTTCAAAAAGAGAAAAGGATTTTGGAGATAAGGGTGAATCTTTAAACTATGTTTACTTAGATTTACGATTGTAACCCTCTTCTCCAATGTTATTGACAAATCAGTGGACCTAGACAATAAAGGAAACAAAATCAACTTATTCTCAACATTTTTATGTTATGTGAAATCATTTGTAATAAGATCTTGAGTTACTTGTGCAATCAATATCCACTAAACATTACAAATCAAATATCTTGTAAACTAATTGTGCCTATACAGTGTTGAAAGAATTAGTTTTGACTTACTCCATTGCTCTCCTCTATATATATACAACCATGGAACAAAGGAGAAGTTTGGAAATGGTGTAATAATGATTATTGTAATAGGGAATGGAAACAATGCTTGGATATTTTTAATCTCCGAATTTCATCTCATAATAATTAGTTGTTGATATTTTATCTCTAGTTTGAAGTACTGACTTAGTTTGTAAGATTTCTCACAACGTGTGCTAGGTTTTACAGGGCCCCCATTCTCTAACACTTGTTATATTATTTTAATTTTTTCTTCATTAGCTAGTTCAACCGTAGATCTAATTTCCATGTATTGATGTTTTTTTTTATGCATTCATTCTCTATAGAGGGAATCCCACCACTTAAGGTCATTGGGCAAGGAACAACGCGCTCTCTCTCTTGAATTGCAAGAACACTTAGAATTGATCTCAATGAAATAATGTCACTAGCACCATACGGGTACCATGCCATCATCCCATACAAGAAACCTTTGTGGAATTTATTACAAATTGTTTTCCTTCCCTCCATTCATTCCTTTGTGTTCATTTCTTATTTTTTTGTTTAATAATAATCATTGGCATTAATTTTTAGCTTAGGCTATAATAGGATTTAGTCCTGCATTTCCTATGCTTTCATCTTGAACCTTACAAGCCCCCAGGTTGATGATTTAATGTTTGGGATTTATTGATCATGTGCGCAGTATTTAGCTTAAAAATCAAAGTTCTCGGATTAGCTCGAAAATTGTATGGTTGCGTCTGTCTCGTCCATACGATCGCAACGCAATTTGTTTCATAAAAAATGGAGTCTAGATGAAGGAGAAATGGCCTATTGTTTTTTTTCCTAAATAGCTAAAACAATTGAAGAATGGGACAAAATGATGACATGGAAGTCCAATCAACAAGGGGAATCTTTTTCAGTTTTTGCCCAATGGGGCTATGATAAGTGTCACCTCTGGATTCGCCAGTGTGGTTGCATGAAAGGAAAATTGTCTAGTTGGCTCTAAAGTGGAATTTGAATTTTCTTTTAGTTATTTAAATATATTATATATTAGTAAATTTATTATTATTATTCATTATATTTTCACTATATATATATATATAATAATTCAATTTTAAACTATCTGAATCTGCATGTTTAATGGCATTTAAATGGTTATGGTACACACTAAATCAAAGTTTGAACTATATATAACAATGACACATTAAAGCATTTAAATGGAAAATTATGTTTAAGGGATGGGCAGAGGTGTGCTTGAACCCGTGACGTTCCCCTCCCAATACAATTGCCTTAATATTCGACCAAACATGTGGATTTTAAAAAGATTCCCACGTTCTTTTATTTAATGCATACGTAGTTGCCAACGGCGGAGAGGAGGGAGCCAGCCCCGCGAGACCAACCCCCTCTCCATAATACCACCCAATCGAACCAAGGGCCAACACTAGCACTAAGCATGATTAGTGCCATAATCAAGAATAACAGATAATTAAACGGTTGATTAAGTTGGTGGTGGATTTGGCAGTGCACCAAATTAGGTGGAAAATGGCAGTTTTGGCGGACTTAACTGGAGTTTCTCTAGATTTAGCGGGGTTTCCTAGGAAAAATTGAATGAAGCATAACTTGCTCAATTTTCAACCAAATGGAGATCAAAAATAAGTTTTTTTGGCTAATTTGGACCTTCTGAACACATTGGTGTAGGTATCAGGAGCCATAGAACTTTGTTAACAACATGTTTTCCACATTGAGCTAATATAGAGGCCCAAGCCATAGAAGCTGGACCAAGGAGATATAGCCCAGGAGGGGTGAACTCCTTCATAAAAACACTGTGTTAATGTGTCTCTTTGATGGTTTATTGTACTGTACACATTTTCTATTCATTATTCATTTTTGAAGCTATTTTGCTCATGAATGTCTTGTTTAACTTAAGGAAATTTACCTATTTGTAAGCACCAACAACTAAGGAAACCTCGGCACAAAAATCAAGAAGAAAGTACATGTTTATAAATTTGTAATTGTTATTAGCACAACAAACTAATCATACAAAAATAGATCAAGTTGGTATCAGGGCTCAAGGTTTAATTGCTTGATTTCTTGAGTTTGTGCAATTAGGATTTTAATGGTTGCAAAATTGTGTTGCTTACAAGGTTAAAGTTGTAGAGAGGAGAAGGGAAGCTATTAGTTACAAATCCTAAGCTAATTCCCAGAAGAAAGAGAGCCACAAGGCCACAATGTCCAACACCCAAAGTTCCAATTCCAGTTGCACTTGAAACTCCTCAATTTTTCCCTTCAATTGAGATTGAAGAGGTACAATTAGTACAAATTTTTGAGCTTGAATCCATAGCCATTATGTCTGGAGAAAGAGAACTTGGAGGTCACTCTTTAGAAGAGGAATAATTCAAGAAAGATTTCTACACTTTGACTGAGATGGTTAAAGTCCTCTATAAAGAGAAGAACACTAGAATGTTTGGAGAGAGTTCCAAACCTCCACATGGAGAAGGAGGCTTAGAGGAAAAAAAAGATGAGAAGAAGGATTCTAAAGGGAATGGTTGAAATCCACCTCCATCTCCACCATCCTCATCATATTCCTCATCATCTTCCTCATCATCTTCACCATCTCACACATCATCTTCCACTACCACCACTGCAACTTCCCATACTCATTTCAAAACACCAAATGAAAAAACTCCATTACTGAAATTGGACTTAAAATTTGAACTTCCCATGTATAATGGAGAAGTGAATGCAGAAAATTTAGGCAATTCGATTCGAAAGTTGGAGGTATACTATAGAATTCAAAACCTTCAAGAAGATGACATAAAGATCTAGTTAGCTTCACTGAGGCTAGAAGGACCTGCACTAGTTTGGTGGGAAGCAAAGACTCAAGAGGAAATGAGAATCCATGGTAAGATATCCATCACTTGGGTTGGATTTGTTTCTGCAATAGTTTTATCCTTTAGCCTATACGCAAAAATCCATTATGACTTTGTAGAATTTTAGGCAGCTTAAAGGCCAAACAGTCCAAGATTATACACAGGAGTTTAGGAAAAGGGCTTTGTTATTAGGAGTGAATTTGAATTCCCAAGATACAATGCTGAAATATATTAGGGGTTTACATTCCTATCTTAAACATACTATTCTTATGTTTAATCCAAATAAATTAGATGAAGTATGTGTGCAAGCCACACATCTTGAATCTACAGGATAGAACACTTATAAAGAGGATAGTAATAAAAAGCCACCTAAGGGTAGGGAGAAAGAGAAAGGATGAAAATGGAAGGGGAAGAAAAATGAAAGTGTGAAGAAAGAAGGGGAGAAAATCACATGCAAACAATGTTCCAAAGAGGGGCATGATGAAGCCCACTACTGGAAATTGCATCCATAAATGAGACCAAATAAGCTCAACAATAAAGGGAAACATAAAACCACTGCTATCACTCAAGAAGATTTAGTTTCTGAATCAGGTGATGAAAACAAAATCAGTGTCATGGGAATCGAAGGAAAACAAGATATTGCAAGCACTAGTTCACAAAACTCTAACACTACTACTACTCTAGATGAAAAGAGACGAATTGAGTTATTTCATGTTAGGGTCATCTCTAAACACACCAAGATTGACACACTCTTAGTGGGTCACAAGCGAATCTAATCTCTGAAGACTTAGTCAACATATTGAATTTTGAAACTGTACCTCACCATAAACCATACCCTTTGGGATGGATAACAAGAGACACAAGTTTACATGTTACAAGAAAATGTTTGTTTAAGTTTGCAATCACTACAAATTTTGTTGACAAAGTAGAGTTAGATGTGGTACTGCTTGATATTTCAGGTGTGGTGTTGGGTAGTCCATATTTGTATGACCGGAAAGTAATATTTTACCACCATGAAAACAAATATCACTTGTTCCAAGATGGTGTGGAGTATATAGTGAGAGTCCATCGCAAAAAGCTGAACGTTTCTTTGGTTAACGCAGTGGAGGCAAAAAGACTAGTGAATTCAAGTAAAAGTTTAGTACTTATCATGTTCAAGCCAAATGATGATATTGTTTATGAAAATGTTGTTTCATGTAATGCAAGTTTCAATTCTCATTTGGTTGGTTCAGTTCATCAGAGTGATGAAGTATTTAAGGTTGTGAAAGAATCATCCTTCAAGGAGAAAGAAACTTCACATGCAATATCTTTGCAGCGGCAAGTTTCTCTTTGTGATGTTAGCATACAAGGGTTGAAAAATTGCAAAGTGTAGAGACACCAATTCAATGCAAAAGTTTGTTGAAAAATGGTCTCATTCAATCATCCCTTATGCCATGTTGTGAACCGATGGTTATGGTTCCAACGAAGACTAGTAAGTATTTAAAGAAAGAGGACAAAAGGAGTAGTTTTCGCCAAAGCAAAGTTGTAAAAAGACGTCAGTGCAAGAATATACATAACACGAAACAAGAATGCTTTGTATGGATTCTAATGTTGTATGTTCTTTGTAGCACTTCTATTACATACATGTATTTGAATTATGGAAAAAAATAGTTATTTGTTGAAGAAATTATCCACTTGGGTGACATAAACATGTTGAGAAAGCTCTTATGCACATGTCATCTATGAAGGAAAATTATTTGATGTTTTCAAGATTCCAAAGTACAAGTTGGGTTTCACTTCCTTGATGCATTTGGGCCATGATATTGGAGGAGGTAAGTTGAAGGAAAGCCTCTCCAAGTTGTATGCCATTGTTGGTTGGTCAATCCCCAAGATCGTCATTTTGATAAGAGGTTTGTTGGGAACAACCCAATGTTGGAGGAGAGTTATTGTTGACATTTCTTCTTTTGAAGCTCCTAGCATGCATTGTCATGTGTGTGCAAAGTCTTCCAATGGGGAGGCAAACAACAAGAGGCATGTGTTGCTTCAAACCAAAATATTAGTTCAATTATTTTTTATGCTCTTTCAAACTTGAAAGGTTCATTTGATTTTCAAGTTTATGCAAGCCACTTCACCATCTTATTTCATTCAGAATATTTCCCTGGTGTAAAGATTAAGTTGCAGCAATCCATGCACTTTCATTGGATGGATACTTGTCAAAAATGTCACTTGGTTCGAAGGTGAAAAAGACGTATAAGAAACAAGTTCATTGTTATGTATTTTAGACATCATTATGTTTTACATGAAAGTTATTTTCAGAAAATTTCATACTTTCAAGATGTACAATTGGGCTTGAGTTATGTAAACCAAGTAGTGAAATTTGTAATCCATTTGCATTATATTTTGTTATGTCATCTTTGTAACGAGGATGTTTTTTTTATGACGATATGGACAAAACCATGAGTTTCTATAAACGACTAAAAATGGTGCAACAAACAATGCAAGATCAACTTGAAAGGGGCAAAGACAAGTACAGGTATAGAACGGGGTCCTCAAGACAAATGAATGTTGATTTCCTTAGAGAGGAGCTCAAGGAAACAAATTCATCAAAAACCAATTGTATCAAGCTTGGAAAGGTGAGGGGGTCGTACCCTCATCTACTTGTCAAATAATAGTATCTTTTGGGGTCCAAAAGGCTTTTAGTGGGGAGGAATGATCAGGTGCTTAGTATTTAGCTCAAAAAATAAAAATTCTTAGATTGGCTCAAAACCTATACGGTTGCATCCATCTCGTCAAGACAATCACAACACAATTTGTTTCACCGAAAACAGAGTCTGGATGAAGGAGAAAAGGCCTATTGTTCATTTTCCTAATTAGCTAAAAAAGTTACAAAATGGGACAAAATGATGGCATGGCAGTCTCGTTAGCAAGGGGAATATTTTTTAGTTTTCACCCTTGCCCAATGGGGCTATGACAAGTGTCACCTCCAGATTCGCAAGTGTGGTTGTGTGAAAGGGAAATTGCCTAATTGGCTTTAAGGTAGAATTTGAATTTTTTTAGTTATTTAAATATTATTATATATAATTTATTTTATATTTATCTAGTTTTTTAACTATATATATATATATATATATATATATATATATAGATAATATATATATATATAATAATAATAATAATAATAACTAAATTCTAAACTATCAGAATCCCCAAGTTTAATGGCATTTAAATGGTTATGGTACACATTAAATCAAAGTTTGAACTATATATAACAATGGTGCATTAAAACATTTAAATGGAAAAATATGTTTAAGGGATGGGCGAAGGCGAGTTTGAACCCTTGACCTCCCCCTCCCAATATATAATCCTTACCGTTAAACTAAGCATGCGTATTTGAAAAGGATGCCCACTAATGCATACATAGTTGCCGATGGCAGAGAGGATGGAGCTAGACCCCTCTCCATATGACCACCCAATGAAAACCAAGGGACAACGCCAACACTAAGCATGATTAGTGCCATAATCAAGCTTAGAAGTTAATAGAATCGTTGATTAAGTTGGCAGCGGATTTGGTGGCGCACCAAATTAGGTGGAAAATGTCAGCGTTGGTGAACTTAACTAGAGTCTCTCCAGATTTAGCGAGGTTTCCTAGGAAAAATTGAATGAAGCATAACTTGCTTAATTTTTTACTAAATGGAGATCACAAAGAAGTGTTTTTGGCTAATTTGGACCTTCTGAACACAATTGTGCAGGTATTAGGACCATTAGAGCTTTTTAAACAACATTTTTGCCACATTGAACTAATACAGATGCCTAAGCCATGGAAGCTGGCCCAAGGAGATGTAGCCTAGGAGGGGTGAACACCTTCATCAAAACACTGTTTTAATGTGTCTCTCTAATGGTTTTCTGCACTGTACATGTTTGTTGTTTATTATTCATTTTCAAAGCTATTCTTCTCATGAATGTCTTGTTTAACTTAAGTAAATTTACCTATTTGTAAGCACCAACAACTAAGGAAACCTCCGCACAAAAAGCAAGAATAAAGTACATTTTTATAAATCTATAATTTTTATTAGCACAAGAAAACTAATCATACAAAAATAGATCATTTATGCATATATTTTACCCAAAAATAATTTGTACTTGTTAAGATCCATTAATGATAATTGCTTGATTTTTCCTTGAATTCTATGATGAAGTATAAGCCCCATTGTTGAAAAGAAGCTTCCACTACAACTGGCTGAAGAGGGAGTGCTACCAAATTCGTTTCTTGTGAAAAATAGACACAAGTGATACTCTTTGACAAATTTATGCACATATGTAAATATTTTAGGCCAATAATAACCCACTCTAAGGATTTTGTGTGTGGCGCTCTTTGCTGAATAATTTCCTCCGCATAATCCTTGATGCATTTTTTTTGTCAACTTAGGAAATTCATTTGGGTTGACACATTTAAGGACCAATCCAACAGTATTCTTCCGACCAATTCCTTGCTCAATCAAATAATGCTTAGTTTCTCTCAATCTTAGTGGCCTTTTCTTATGTAGAGGAAGATTTCCTGATGATGCAAGGTTATTGAAATAGAAAATGATATCGATGTACCAATCACATCCTTCTAACTCGTTGGTAGTGGCACATACTAAGGCACACACATAATTCTTTAATCCAAATATTTATTGATTTCCTTTTGTAATAATTTGAGATAACCCTTGAAATTTAATGAGTTCAGTGGGTTTGATCTGTGAATTATACTCTTGTATCTTTGATACCCACTTTCCTTGGGTTCCCAAACAATGTTGCAGAGAAACAATGTCTTTGACTATTGGGTGTGGAACATAGAAAATTTGACCAATGCATACACTAATTTTTCCATAAAATCATAATTAAGCTCCAAGTCTCTAAGCATCTTGCTCATGAAGGCTATAGATTGTTCTTCACCCTAATCATTATTTTGGAGAAGGATACCTACAATAGTTTCATTAGAAGAAAAAAAAACACAATGAAATCTTTAGAATAATAAATACTTACCAATACAGGTGACCTTACAATAGCACATTTGATGTTATTGAATGTTGATTTCATAGTTTCATCCCATTTGAAAGAAGCATATTTTTTCAATAATCTGGTTGATGGTTTGGTAATTTCTGTAAAGGTGGGAATGAACCTTTGAATAAATTGATCTTCCCAAAAAATGTTTGGAGATATTTATGGTGTCTTGGTGGAGAAATTTCCTTGATTCCTTTGATTCTCTTTGTATCCACCCTTACACCTTCTTCTAAAATAATATGACCAAGAAAATTTCCTTCGATGGCCCCCAAAATTGTCTTCTTAGTGTTGAGTGATATATGACACTATATGCACCTCTAGAAAAATTGTCTAAGATGAGATATGTGGGTTACCCTTTTATTCGAGTATATTTTCATATCATATTTATAAATTTTAATAATTTTCCTCTTTATATCTTTGAAGCATAATCCACGACTCTTTGAAATGTAGCACATGCATTGATTAGTCTAAAGGGCATTCTTTGATGCTCATAAGTACCTCAAGGTGTAACAACAACTATTCTGTTCTTATCATCACTTTTTACTATAACCTAGTTCTAGCCATAGAATCCATTAATGAAAGACATCATCTCAACTCTGGTGATTCTTTGCAATAAAAGTTCCATATTTGGGAGTGGGTAATTATCCTTGATAGATGACATATTCAAATTTTTGAAGTCAAAGAATAATTTTATCTCACCTAACTTATTTATTACCACCAACAAGTTGGATAGCCATGTGGAATATCTCATAGACACAATAGTATCTACATTGCACAAAATTTCCATTTCTTTTTGTACTAGTGGTTACAACTTGGGGTTTATTTGCCTTATCTTTTGATGAAAAAGCTTAGTTCCTTCCTTCAAAGGTATACATTGTTGTATAATGTATTATCAATAAGATTTTAAGTCATCATAAGACCATGAAAAACATATTCGAACTCATGTACCAATTCTTTGATTACGTTTCTCTCTTCTTCAATTGTAGTTTTACCCTGCTTTATGATTTTTGGATTTTTAGTTGACCCAATATTAACTTCATCAAATTATTTCATCTTGGTGTTCTCCGTGTTCCCTTTATATGTGTCATCGCTCTTGAATATGCCCTCTAATAGAGAAAGGCCAACCAAGACCCTGTTTTCTATTAACTAAACCACTAAATTTTCAATTTACCAATCAACTTGATTCTCAAAGAAATCTTGGATATTGTATTTGAATCAAAGAATTTGTTCATCATATTGAAAAACTACCAATACATATTATTATTCAAAATGGAAGGCCTACATATGACATCAAATTGTTTATCATTCAATAGATCACATGGTTTCTTGGTGGAAGAAACAACAACTAAAGCATATGCTTTTGATTACTTTCCTTTAACAATGCTTATAAGGATAAAGCATGAAATCCTTCAGTAGAATCAATCATAGTTTGTCTATATGTCTTCAACCCGTCATTCTTACAAACAAATTTTCCTTTGAATTGACATACAATGAGGTCAGAATAAAAAATAACCTTTAACAATTTGATATTCAATTTTTAATCCAATCTCAAACCGATAAATAAAGCTTCATACTCGACAATATTGTTAGTCGCATCCAATTCTTAACGAAATGAATAACATAAAATTTTACCTTTTGGTGAGATGAATACAATACCTAGTAAAACCATTACCTATCTTTGATGAGGAATTGTCGAAGTTCATAGTCCATATTTTTTTAGTGTCTTCTTGAGGTGGCTCACTCATGGCCATGACAATCTAAGAACCAAATCCATCATCATTTACATCTTCAATAGAGCATCTTATCTTCTTCCTTGGATCTTCAACATGCTCTTTTCAAAAATTCTCGCTGTGAAGTGTCACATACTTGCCTTCACTAATGGTAATATTGGCATAAGTTAAATCCAACCGAATACTTCCACCTAACTATGAAGCCCATTTCTTGGAAAGGAGAATTCCCTAAGCGGTAGGAACATCAACTATGCCTATATCCATTTCCATGCAATTATCTGAGAATGTTGCGAGGTGAGCCTGTAAATCCTTGATTAACCTAGTGATCGATACTTCATTGGAATATAATTCACGAATATTTATATATGTCCTAGATGTTCTTTGGCCCATCGTCTTCATGAATTCAAAGGTCATGATGTGCATTGATGCTTCTGAATCCAACCTATAATTATGAAAAATCCAATTAGTGACTATCAGTGAGATGTAGAAAGAATGATGTGTCAACTTTGATGCCTTTTGACTAATTGGTGTTTATAGAATCATTGGAAGTCTTCCCCTTCACTTGTAATTGGAATTAGAGAGTTATGGATATAACACCCTAACCCCTCTCCAAGCTCTTTCTTATAAGAATGGTTCTTTATCAATTCTTTAAAAGGTATTGGAACCTTTGCATTGTTGGTGTCGGGTTGTGTTATATTATTTCCACGACTAGCCCACGTAGTTAACCAGGGGGTTAGAGGGGGGGCGGATCACCCCCTTCATTGTGTTGATTGTGTAGCGGGGGGTGGGGGGGGGGGGGTCAAAACGGGTTTGAGGTGTAACCGTAACCCCACTTTATGGGGTCTAGGGCAACGCCCCGGAAAATTTTGGTTTTGGACCCTATGTTAGGTTGGGCGGACCCACCTATGGTTTTGTGCATGATTTTAACTCATGTTTTTTGGACGCGATGGTTTTCGGTCCATGGTTTTGGACGTGATGGTTTTTGGTCCATGGCATTAGATGCTTGGGCATGTATAAATATGTATTGTAACATTGAAAGGAATATAATGAAAAATCAAGCTGGTAGTCCTAGTTTTGGGATCGAGGGGAAATCTCTGTGTATATGTGTTTTATGTGTTATGCTCTCGCATTGTTCATTTTTTGTGTTTTAGAATTCATATGCAGGAAATTTCTGTACAAGGTTAAAACATACATTTGGTATTAGAGCAGATTTGGCTTCAAGGGAACGCCTTTGTTGTTGAGGGGTTTTGCTCGGGCCTGTAGTAGACCCTGTTCAGTGGGAGATCTGCGAGATCGGTTTTGGTGGTGAAAGAGGATGGCGAGCAGTGGAAAGATAGAGATCGAGAAATTTAATGGTTAGAGTTTTGAGTTGTGGAAACTTAAGATGGGGGATCTGTTGGTGAATAAATATCAATGGATCACGGTAGATCCAGGTACTAAACCAACAGGAGTGTTCGATGAAGAATGGAAGAAGTTGGATCGAAAGGCAAAGAGCACAGTACGATTGTGTGTCTTAGATTCACTATTGCTGGATGTATCAGGGGAAGCTATAGAAAAGGCTTTGTGGGACAAGTTAGGGACTTTGTACCAATCTAAGTTTCTGGTGAATAAACTGTTCCTACGAAAAAAACTGTATAACCTGAGGATGAAAGATGGAGACTCGGTGATAGAGCATTTGAACGCATTTAACACTGTGGTAAGTCAGTTAGCATCTGTTGATATTAAAATTTCAAATGAAGATAAGTGCATTAGTTTGTTGCGTTCTCTACCAGATTCGTGGGATAGTCTGGTTATTGCAATAGGTAACAATGCAACTACCTTGTAGTTTGATGAAATAGTCTCAGCCTTACTGGCGGAGGAGATGAGATGGAAAAATATGGAGAGCCAGAATGGTGATTCCTTGTCTGTACGAGGACAGACCCAGAACAGAAACAAAAATAAGTCATCGAGTAGGAGATCTAAATCTAGAGGGAGATCTAAATCTCCAGGAAAACCTGTAAAGGTGATGTGCTGGAAATGCGGAAAGGAAGGGCACTACAAAAGGGATTGTAAATCTAAAGCTCCTGACAAAGGAAAGGGATTTGATGATGCTCCTTCTGTAGAGGCGAAAACCACTTCAGATGAAGGTGGGGATGTGTACTTGGCTTCTTCAAGTAGACATGTAGATCATGAGGCATGTTGATTGACTCAGGTGCATCCTTTCACTTCACTCCCCATAGAGAGTGGTTCTGCGAGTATGAGAAATACGATGGTGGTGATGTCTTCTTAGGGGATGATAGGAAGTCTAGAATAGTTGGTCGTGGAAAAGTAAAGTTGAAGTTGCAAGGTGGAAGGGTTAGAACACTTCTGGGTGTTCTACATATTCCTGCATTGGCCAGAAATCTGATTTCTGTTAGCAAGCTAGATGATGAAGGTGTAAAAACAGTGTTTGAGAAGGATACCTACAAGATGGTTCGGGGAGCACTAGTATTGATGCGGGGAGTTCGGATTGGAACTCTATACAAGCTGCAAGGTAGCACTGTTGTTAAGACCATGTTGTGGCATCAAAGGCTTGGATATATTGGAGAGAAGGGCCTTCGAATACTTCATGGTAAAGGTATGAGTAATAGCTCTCTGGATTTTGATTTCTATGAAAATTGTGTATATGGGAAGCAGAATTGGG
>APFE031461691.1:0-27351 GCA_000404065.3 Pinus taeda
CCATAAATTGAAGTTTAGTAGACTTCGCCTCTGTGAGAGCCTTTGTAAAGATGTCTGCAACTTGATCATCGGTTGAACAATATTGCACTTCAAGAACATGGTCATGAATGAACTTTCTGATGAAGTGCATGTGTAGTTCATTGTGTTTGCTGCGCTGATGTTGGAGTAGATCTTTGCATAGTTGAATGGCACTTTGATTATCACACCAAAGTGTAGTCGGATGCTGCTGCTGAAAACCAAACTCTAACTGGCTCTGATGAAGCCGCATGCTTCCTTACTAGCTTCAATGACACCACGATACTTTGCTTCTGCTGAAGAAAGAGAAATGGGCCTCTGTTTCTTGCAAGCCCATGTAATAGGTCCAGAACCAAGAGTGAAGACATAACTTGCAGTAGACTTTCGATCATCAGGGTCACCAGTCCAATCAGATCAGTGAAACCAACCAATAGAGGAGATGCTTTTGCATTGTAATGAATCCCAAACTGAATTGTACCTCGAACATAACGAAGTATTCGCCTTCCAATGAATTTCATGTGGGTTTTGCATAAACTAAGCAACAAGGCCAACAACAAAGGAAAGGTCAGAATGGGTGCAGGTTAGATACAAAAGTTTTCCAACAAGCTGATAGTATAATGTAGCATCAACTTCAGGGGAAGTACAAGTGACTGAAAGTTTGGCTCCAGATTGAAAGGGAGAAGGGGTCGGGTTATAGTCTTCCATGTGAAGGTGGTGTAGAAGATCATAGGCATACTTAGGACTGGGAAAGAGAAATACCTTCTTTGGATTGCGAGATTTGAAAACTAATACAATAATGCAAGTGTCCTAAGTTTGTCATTTCAAATTGCTTTTTAAGTCTAGACTTCACATGGTTGATAAGGTTGGGATCACTAGTAGTAAGGATAAGATTATCAACATAAAGAGCAAGAATGATAAAAGACTTACCCACTTCTTTGGAGTAGACAATATTGTCAAAATGACACCTAGAAAAGCCAGTATCTAAAAGAAAGCTATCCATTTTTGGCATACCAAGCTCGAGGGGGTTGCTTGAGACCATAAAGGGATTTCTTAAGTCGACATACAAGGCTGGAGTTTGTTTGTATAAAGCCATGAGGTTGTTCCATATAGATTTCTTCATGCAAGTCCCCATGCAAGAAGACAGATTTAACATCCATCTGATATACTTCCCATTTGATAGAGGCATCAAGGGAAAGAACAAGGCGGATAGAGTTCATTTTGGCAATAGGGGAGAAAGTTTCAATATAGTCAATGTCTTCAACTTGTGAAAAACCCTTAGCAACAAGACGAGCTTTATATTTATCAACTTTTCCATCTGGTCCAAACTTGGTTCTGTAAACCCATTTTGCATTTAACAAGTTTTCATCCCTTTGGAAGAGGAACAAGGTCCCATGTATCATTTGCCAATAATGAACGATATTCTTCATTCATAGCTATGTCCCAATTTGGATGGCTTGAAGCTTTTGCAAAGGTGTCAAGATCATAATTCGCTGAAGCTTGAGCCAGTAAAGAAGAGGCTCTAACAAACTGAGAATGTGTATGACGCTGATCTGTAGGATCACTTGCTGCATCTCGAGTAGCACAAACCCATTTTGGAAGTCAAGGAGCTGAAGGAGGATCCCGATAAGGTGGCGGAGGATTGCCATCCTCGCTATCATCATCAGAAGAAGAAATATTTTTAGAACTAGAAGGGATAGGTGGCACATTCGCCGAACTAGGCTCGTAGGTCGATATATTTTCAACAAATTTTACATATCTTCTAATGATAACATTTTTGTATTTAGGTTGAAGAAGTCTATATCTTTTGACATCTTCAGAATATCCAACAAAAATGCATTTTTCACTCTTAGGTTCTAACACTTTATGTTTTTCATCTGGAATATGGGCCCTTGCTTCACTTCTAAAAACACGAAAGTGACTTACATTTGGTTTAATTGAGATCCATGTTTTTCTGGATTGATATTCTTTAAAACTTTAGTAGAAGTGCGATTTACTATGTAATTTGCACAGTTAATTGCTTTTGCCAAAAAATTAAGACTAAGTCCTTTAGATTGAAGCATACAATTAACCATTTCCTTTAAGGTGTGATTCTTCCTTTAAGCTACACATTTTGTTGTGGAGTATATTGAACAATTTGTTGCAATTGAATTCCATGCTCAATGCAAAAATTGATGAATTTGCTGTTAACATATTCTCCACCATTATCAGATCTTAGCTTATGAATTTGATGTCCAGATTGTTTCTCAACAAAGGTCGTAAAGGCCAAGAACATGTTAAAGACTTCACTCTTGAGTTTTAAGAAGTATACCCATGTGCGTCTAGAGAAATCATCAATGAAAGTTAAGAAATACTTGTAGCCAGAGAATGAAACCGCTGGTAGTAGATCGCATAAATCACTATGCACAAGCTGTAGAGGGGTTGAGGCGTGCAAAGAGGCACGTTTTTCAAAACTATCCCGATGATGTTTTTTGAGTACACATCCGAAATAAACACCATCTTTGCAAGATACCATAGGAAGACTTGTCACCATATTTTCTTTACATAGATTTTGAAGGGAACGATATTTTAAGTGACCAAATTGCTCATGCCAAAGTTTGTTCACTTCATCATTATGAGCAACAAATACCGAGGGAAGAGTTGATGACCCAAAGTTGTTAAACTTATACAACATTGTAGAATCATCAACAATGCCAATAACTAAAATATGTCTAGGATTTCTTAGGTCCTTAATTACAACACCATTAGGTGAAAATTCAACGATTTTACCTTCACCTAAATGAGTTATCTGATACACAGATAGAAGGTTGCAGGATAAGGTAGGAACACATAATACATCGTTAAATTGACCATTGTCTAGATGTATAGTTCCAATCCCTACAACGCTAAGAGATATATCATCACCAACATATATATTTTTGGTGTTACAATCATTTAAAAAAGAAAACATGGCTTTGTTTTTGGCCACATGATAAGAAACTCCAAAATCAATGAGCCACTCATGAAATTGAGAAGAAGAAGATACATTTAGTGCATAACCAGACTGAGATGTTTGACAACCACATGCAAAACATGCTATTCCTGAAGATGAAGTTGAAGCTGAAGAGTGCTCCAAATGGATGTTATGTTTCCTCATTGCTGCTTCCAAAGCTTCCATCTTCCTAAAGCACTTGGATTCTAAGTGGCCATCATGATGACACAAGTTGCAATGTCTATCAGTCTTCTTTCCTTTGTTTTTAGTTGTCTTATCATTTTGTTGAGTTGATTTTTCGTTGTAAGACTAAAATTGTTCAGGACCCTTGTTTGGTTTAGGATCATTCTTTTTAGGATGCTGCTTCTTAGGATTCTTTGAACTTGGTTGCTGCTGGGCTGCTAAGGTTTTCTTAGAAGAGTTTCCAACATTAAGAAGACCAAGATGTAAGAGTTTTTCTTGCTTTCTTATTAAAGAATCACAAAATGCATCAAAAGGTGAGGACTTGTAGTCTTGTCCTTGAGAAATAAAGGCTTCTCTAATAGAATGGAAGGTGTAAACAAACACAGAGTAGGCTGGTCCTAACGTAGTAAGAATAAAATAGATAAGGCTACCATCTTCTTTCTTAACCTTAACATCTTCCAAGAGAAGTCTAAGGGTCTTGAATTTGGACAAAAAACTTAAATGGAAGAAAGATTATTGGGGTTCAACGCAAACAACTCGTTTTCGAGTTGATGGGCTATAATTTCATTTTTAATTCCAAAAACTTTATTTAGCTGTTTCATTGCTTCATCGGGGGCATCAATTTCTGCGATATGGAATCTAAGGTCTGGAGAAAGAGACATCCCTATCAATCCATGTGCTTGATCTTGCTTATTTTCCCATTTGACTTGTTTATTTTCATCTTTAGGTTTAGACTCTTGGCCTGAGGCTATTCTATAAAGACCTTTACTTCTAAGTAAATCCACAATGTAGGATAACCATTGGAAGCAATTGGCGCTATCAAGAATAACTAGGGATGAATTTTCCATTTTAAAAGAAAATGAAGTTGTAGATGTTGAAACTAAGTGTTCCAATGGAAAGATTTTAAAAAATTAGGCCGATTAAAAAAACGGCTTCTGGATGAAGAAGCTATGGTTTTTTGAAGAAAAGTTGTTGAAAATGTCGACGAACTACGTGAATGCTGAGAAGTGAATGATAATGTTATATAAAAAAAATTCCCCCCCTTTCCAAACTTAATCTAATTAGCTCACTTAAAAAAAAAACGTTATGTGAACCACTTTTATAAATAAGTGGAAATCACTTTTACAAAGGTATTTTACGAACTATCCATTAAATTGCAACTTAAATAAAAGATAAAGTGACTTTAGAATTATAAGTGACTCACTTTTTATAATGGGTGAGAACACTTTAACATAAAGTAACATTAAAACATAAGTTATGTGTGCTTTTTGAAAAAGTAACTCAACAAAAAGAAAAACTTGAACCCAAGACGTCTATTCTCATAAAGTAAATTTGGACCAAGTTAGCTAGTTTAAAAGTTTAGTAATTTTTGGAAAGGAGGAGGGGTTTTTTTTGTTGGAAAACTTTTTTTTGCTTACAAAACAAAAAAACAACCACACAACCCAAAATGAACAAGCAAAAGTAATCCAAGCCTTACGACTTAAAGTTAGATTTCGCCGGAAACTAAATATTTTTCTCAATGTTTCTGATTTTCTGAGATCACACTAAGACGTAATGGAAAATAGCAGACACATGAGAAAAATCTTTTCCTTTTGTTTCTGGTTTGCCCATATACGCAAAAATGAAAGGTATAGATCTGTAATAAAAAATTATAGAGGACTATAAACCGAAATAAAGAGAGAGATAAATAACTATAACTGCAAATAAACACTGTATACTTCCAGATCTTAAAAATGACGTAGCTAGGGCTACTAGAAACCTTTTCGCATGAAACAAAAGGGGTTCCTCACTGGAACAAATGTTCTAACACAATAGAGCATTCCTCTCAGCCCAAAAGTGGTAAAAATCAATAGATCTAGGAAACGACAGTCGGATATAGTTGTACCGACTTCAGATTTGGATCACCAACGGAGGCGACCCTCGAATCACCAACAGATGTGGCCCTCGAATAACTCTGATACCATGTAGGAATTTAAATGATAAGTTCTTTAGATAGAACACCAAATGACACTGCTCACAAACATATCACAGATTAGGACACCAATATTTTAGTTGTGGTTAAAACTCTCAAAGAGGGAAACAGTGCACGACCTGAGCCAACGCGGTCAATTTAGGCAATTTATTAATGTAAAAGAAAGAAAATTTACATAAGCTTCTCTTATGAACGGTTCCTTAACAAATAAACCTCCATGCTCTTTAAATAGAGATCATGGACCAATCAGGTGTTAATCCACGGAATAAGTCTCGGTAATACTGATGAGAAAATGAACTCTCAGATCACTTCATGTCTAAAACATATCGCGACTGTCAGACTGTAAGCTACAAAAAGTACATACTAAAGAAACACACTTTACCTAACTATACACTAGACCAAACTATACTTAATTATTCCCTATGTGTTGGAATATCTTAACATGCTTCCTATCATAGAGGATATATCTTCAAGATATATTGTGCGTGCACTTCCTATATTCTCATATGACTATTGTATGGGAACTTAGTCATTGGTGACCTGAAACAATTTTAAAAAGTTTAGAACCTTTCATGAAATTAGTTTAGAGAGGGAATCAATTTATTTGAAATTTTCATTGGTCAGAGATGGACACCAAACTATTTCATTCATTTTTTTCTCAAAACTCTCAAAAGAATACAAAGAAGTGTAAATATCCAATGAGTATGGAACAAAGTTATGAAATTAAATCTGCAATCTCTATAAAAATGTCCACATCGTTTGAATTTTAATTTATATAGATTGTAAGTATCCAATCAACATGGAACAAAGCTAATCTATACAAAAATACCTAATGTAAACTTCTTCCAAATTAATGCATTCTTATCTTGATATGAGTTTAATTTTCCACTATTACATGGATTATATTAATTTAAAACAAGTGTGAATATGTTTATATATCAAATACATAATGCTTAATTCAATTGCTCAAAGGTACATGATTATAAAGACCCAAAACCACTAAGAATAGTTATGCTAATCTTTAGCTCACACACACGACATACTCATGACACACACATCACTATAAAAAATAACAACAACTAATAACTAACTGGATCCGATAACTTGAACTTGACTCAATGACTTCAGTTAACGGGTGAGATTATTCTCTAACATTCCCTTAATCTTGACTACTGCTGCTTGTTGTTCACTAAGTTTCTCAATAAAACTCAAAAACATTTTTTCCCAATGACTTGGTGAAGATATTTGCTAGCTAACATACAAATCCACAAAATTGAAGTGATATGTCCCCATTGTTGACAAGCTCACGAATGAAGTGATAGTGAGTGTCAATGTGCTTGCTTTTCTTGTAAAACACGTGGTTTTTTGACAATGCAATTGTTGAACTGTTGTCACAAAAAATAGTGGTTGACTCCTCAACATGTGTAAGATCTTTCAAAATTATTCTTAGCCATATTGCGTGGTATGTTGTAGTAGTGGCTGCATATTTTGTTTTAGTGGAAGATATTGAGACAATTGGTTGTTTGTTAGATGCTTATGAGATCAAATTCATGCCTAAATGAAAAACATATCCCGAAGTGTGTTTTCTATCATGAATACTAGCAACAAATTCATTGTCTATGTATCTTGTAAGTCTGTTATATTCAGAACCTATGTACCAGAATCCATAATTAGTTGTACCTATGATATATCTCAAAATATTTTTTCCAACTTTCCAATGAGATTCCTTGGGAGACTATAAATATGGAAATGTAACTAATTGCATACATAACATCAAGTCTAGTTGCAATAAGGTACATGAGACTGCCTACAAGCCTCTTATACAATGTTGAATCCAAAGATGGTCCATCATCTTGCTTGCTTAATTTTGTCCCTGTTGCAATCAATGTCTCTACTAGTTTGCATTTGATCATTCTAAACCTCTTTAAAATATCTATAACATACTTTCTTTGACATACGAAAATCCCTTGTGTAGATTGCTTGACTTTGATTCCCAAAAAGTACTTCATAAGACTAAGGTTTTTCATATCAAATTTTCTTTTCATTGCAACTTTTAAACCATCTAAAATCAAATTTCCTGTATATACCTTGTCAACAACATAAATACAAACTATAAGGGTTTTACCTTGAACTGATTTAGTATAAAGGGTAGGCTCATTAGTCCTCCCGCTAGACCCATTGGTAAGTAAGTATGAGTCAATCCGACTATACCAAGCTCTTGGGGCTTGCTTCATGCCATATAAGGCTTTCTCCAACTTGTATACTTTGTACTCCTTACCTTTAAGTTCAATCCTCGTGGTTGATTAACATACACCTCCTCTTCAAGTTTTCTATTCAAGTAAGCTGACTTCACGTCCATCTGATAAATTAACGATTTTTTTGGGGCTGCAATGGTTAAGACTACTAGAATAATATCCAACCTTGCTATTGGAGAAAAGTTTTCATCATAGTTAATGCCTGGTTGTTGAGCAAATCCTTTGGCAACCAACATCGCTTTATATTTTTCTACACTACCTTTTTCATCCAATTTTGTCTTGTACACCCACTTAACACCAATGCTATTTTTACTTGTTGGGAAATCAATAAGATGCCATGTTTTAGTCTTCTTAATAACATCAATATCTTCATTCATGGCCTCTATCCAATGATTTTCTTTAACTGCTTCTTCAAAATAAGTAGGATGGTAGGATAATAAGGCAAAATTTGCTAGTTGATCCATGTCATCTCACTGCTCATATATTTCCCTTAATCTTATTGCTCCATGATTTCTCTCTGAATCTCCCGACTCACTACTTGAAGGGGAACTTTCTGCTTATATTTTCACATGTAACCTTGGCAATCTTGTTGGAGGGACTTCTTGTTCTGAATTTTCCACTTGTTTATCTGTTGGAAAAAATTGATATCCTCTATTCATTGTTTCATTCTCTTGATCACTCCAATATTTGTCTTTTAAGTATTTTACATCTATGCTTACCATAAATTTCTTAGTGAATGGATTATATCATCTATAGGCTTTGGAATGTTCAATATAGCCAAGAAAAATGCATATTTCACTTCTATAATCAAGTTTCTTCCTTAACTCTTTCGGAACATGTGAATAAGTATTACAACCAAAAACTTTAAAATGAGAAACATTAGACTTTGTGCCACTCCATGCTTCTTGAGGAACTTTACCTTTCACACTATTTGTTGGAGATATATTCAATAGGTAGACTGAACAAGCAACAACTTGGGCCCAAAAACCATTAGGCAAATTTCTAGCAATAAGCATATTCCTTGCCATGTTCATAATGGTTTGATCCTTTCATTCAACAAATCCATTATGTTGTGGAGTATATTTGGTAGTAAACTGCCTCTTAATTCCTTGTTGTTTGTAAAAGTTTGCAAACTCCTTTCCTCCATATAATCTAAGGACTTCGACATATTTTCCACTTTGCTTTTCTACAACAACTTTAAACTCTTCGAACTTGGTGGATGTCTCTAATTTTATCTTCAAAAAATACACCCAAACTTTCTTGCTAAAATCATCAAATAAATGTTAGAAAATAAAAGCTTCCACCAATAGATTGAGTTTACATGGGTCCACATAGATATGTGTGGACAAGTTCTAGGGGTTCCTTGACATTGTAGGAGGCTTATAGAAAGCTGTCTATGTGATGCTTCCTACGAATGCAATTTTCACAAGTGATGTTTTGGTCATTCAATACCTGTAATTCTTTAACCATATATTGTTTCTGCAAGAGATTAATACTCTGTAAAGGTAGGTGACCATACCTGAGATATCACAACCAAGTCTCATTTATTTTTGAGGCATTGTGTGCATATGGTTGAGACATGTTGACACTTCTTAATATCAATGGAAATAGCCTATGCTTGGGCATCTGAACTTTTGCAACACGAGATGAACATTGATTCAATTGTCCCTTCTTGAGTGTTGGAGACATGTGCATTGCCCTTGTTCGAATCCAATTGCTTCTTACTACATTCACTTTTATAGTGACCATATTTCTTGCAGTAATAACATTGTATCTTTGATTTGTTTGATCATACTTTACCTCTCCCCCTTTGATTCTAAGAGTGTCTAGGTTGATATGATTGTCCAAACTTCTTTGGTGTATATCTTCGTTCTGATTGATGATTACCTCGACCTCTTTGAACTCTACCTTTGCTTCCTTTGCCTCTACCTCTGCTAATTAATGCATGAGTCTTGAACACATGTTCCAAGGACTTCTCTCCCATGCCAATTCTTGATTCATGGGACAAGAGAGATCCCACCAATTCTTCTATTGTTAAAATGGACAAATATTTGGACTCCTCTATGGGAATAACAACCCATACAAAACTTCTTATGTAAGCTCCCAAGAACTTTCTCAACAATTTTCTTATAATCAGTCGTCTCTCCATGAGTTCTGAGCTAGTTCACAACTCCCATCACTCTACTCATGAATTGGTCAGCACTCTAACTTCAATGTTTCAAATTCCCTCTTGAGGGTTTGAAGCTTCATAGTCTTTACTTTGTAATTACCTTAATATGCTAATGTCAAGATATCCCAAGCTTGTTTTGCATTTGATGCTCCCACTCCCTTAGGAAGAATAGAGTCATTCACTGAACTCAGGATAAAAATAAACTTAGCTCTAATATCCTTTTTCCTCATTTATTCAATTTCATTTTTCTGGTTATTGAACATACTTTGCAAAGTTACTTGATCTGGCTCTATAAAATCATTTTTCCGACATTCATATAACTACAAGAATCTAGTCATTCTTATGAACCAAAACTCATAGTTCTTACCAACAAAAACAACTGATCCTTGTAACTGCACCAAATTACTTATAAGAACCATAAAAAAATCTTGTAATACCAAGTTTTTTTTATTTATTTAAATAAATCCAAACTATTTTTTTTTCAGTAAAACACCTTTTTCCTTAATTTTTTTTTTAAATGAATAAACCGTGATTTTAAAATTCCTTATTTCTTATTTCTCCTTTTCATCGATTAAAAGAAACTTACAATTTTTTTTGTCACCCATCAATTAACTTCCTTGTAAAAGTAATATCACTTACTTTATAATCCCCAAAAAATCACCTACCACTCACTAAAATAATTATATAAAACTCCAGTCCTAGAATGGAATTACTCCAAAATAAAAAATTATGATAATACCTTCACAAACTCACCATTAAAGAACGTTTCTAATCCTTTGAATTGTAAATGGTGGATTGTTAACCTGGAGTCATTCTTACGGTGACTCCACAGAATTGTCTCTCATACTGGATGTCGTGGATAAGTACTTTACGGTAGCCAATGACACAGGCTCAGCATGGATGCGGCTCAAGACAGTGGTGGCGTGACAATGGACAAACTCACGATGGATATTTATAACAGCAACGGTTGTTTCACGCAACAAAAAACTCTGCTCACAGCTCCTTGGTAGCCAATAGAAGCCCTGTTTCAATAACAACGACGATAGGTTTCTTAACTTTTTGTGATTCTGTTTAAACCCAGATTTCCTTCTTGAAGATATCACAATCTGTTGTGCTCTCCAGTCTATGGAGAGTTCTATTCCTTGGCTCTGCCATCGTTCTTCACGATCTTCTTTCCACTCTGTGAAGAGATTTAGACTTGCTTCTATATCATTATAGAAAGTATGGGAACACATATCCTAATGAAAGTCACTGCAAAAATGCTTGATTCAATTGCTCAATGGTATATGATTATAATAATAGTTATGCTACTATTTAGCTCACATACATATTACACACTAATCACATAGGCATCACTATTAACTTATTGGCACATAACTAAGAGCTAAATTTAGCTTTCTAAAAACTAATAACTAATTGTACTAGATGACTTGAAGTTGAATCAAAATTAATAATTTCATTTAATAAGAGATATTATTCTTTAACCATACTTAATCACTATACATTTAATGTAAGGAATAAGAAATAATAAAATAATATATTTCACCATAACCATGTTGAGAAATGTAACTAGTCGTGGTCCTTATAATTGTATTTGAGTCATGAGGTAATGTATTTGTCAAAAATAAAGAAAATAAAATTTATTGTAAAAGAAAAAATATTTATAAGCATGAGTTTCATGCTATAATTATTTTATTTCTAGGTCAAAGCACTCATTGAGTGCTTCTATGGTTTATGTGAGGAGTCATTATCCATGCCATTTTGTCCTAAACCCTTGTTGGGCTCATTATGTCAAAAGAAGAAAATTATTTTTTTGTAAATAGAGTCATTTGTCACTCCTCCACCAAGTTGACCTACGCTCTAGTCAAGTTGGCCTCATTGAAGGAATTTAACCTCACAAAATAGCTATAAAAAAATGCTACTCGACCTCATTTTCTCATCCATTGAAGAAATTTCGATCTGCAGTTGTAGGAGAAGAAAAGAAATACGAAATATCAAGAGAAAGGTGTAAAGAAGGCTAGCGAAGAATGAGGAACCCTAACGAAGGAGTTAAAGACCATTTTCTCTCTCTTTTGACTCACATGTGAAAAGAAATGACGCTGCAGGAGGGTCGAAGTTGTAGGTCTATAGTAAGGCTGAAATTTTGTTGTAGGATGATGAAATATGTGCTTGTTGCAGTGTTGAAGATGGCTAACTCTTGTTGAATACATGTTGCCCTTGATCATCTTGGAAGGATTATCTTGGGAGGCTGGCTTGGTGGATTGGAGGAAGTCTTTGTCTTGGTCAAAAGGCTTTGGTTGTCTCATTTGATTTGGTTCTAAAGAAAGAGAAGAAAAGTTTTGGGTTTTCCCTTAGAAGAGGGGTTTTGGCCTTGGATGAGAGCCTATATCATGTGGCTCTATTATATTGATCTTCATGTACTTATGTTTTTGGTAGATACTTGCTGATAAAAAGATAAAAGAAGATAATAAAAATTCAAAGATGACAAGTAATTATCAAGATACAAAAATATTTCTTCCTTTATGATTTTCTAACATGGTATCAGAGCTAAGGTGAAGAAGAAGTAAAAAGGAAACTAGTAGATCAACAGAAATAAGTTATCAAGGAGGAGCATAAGAAGAAGAAAAGTCCATTTGATAGAAGGAAGGAGGTCTTGAAAGGTAATTGAAGATATCTAGGTTTCATCAAGTAAGTACACCTATGGCCTCAAAATGAAATTTGAGAACCAACTTCAATGAGCCTCTGACTATAGAGCATGAAAAAACAAAGATGGGCCTCATCCTTGCAAAGAATAAGGTATTGGATTTTGTACTAGGAAAAGCCAAGGAACCTTCAGATGACGTTGGAAAGGAGAAATACAAGGAAAATGATATTCTTGCCATGAACTTATTTGTGGATGGAGTCATAGACAACTTGATTTCTTACATATCCACTCTAGATTCCTCAATAAAAATGTATGGTTCTCTCTCAAAACTATTTACAATCAAGAATATTGGACAAGTGGCAAGTCTAAAGAATGAGCTTCAAACAATTAATATAACAAAGGATGATACAATGTCCTCATGTTTTGTAAGAATTTCTCGTATAAAGGATGAAATTCAAGCAATTAATGAGATAGTTCCGAAAAAGGAACTTGTGATTGTTGCCCTTCTTGGACTACCAAAACATTAGAATGCCTTTGCAGCCGGAATTAGTAGTTGGAAGAACTCTCCATCATTCGAAGAAATGTGGTTTGCATGTATACAAGAAGAAGCTAGTCTCTCCTTGGTAGAAGGTAAACAAGAAAATGAAGAAAATGATGCAAATGCCTACTCTGCTCAGGTCAAGAAGAAAGGACGAAATAATAAGTTCAAGTGGCCAAAGAAAAATCCTGGGAAGATTGATCTATCTAAAATATAATGTTATCATTTTCACAAGGTGGGACACTATAATAATCAATGTCCTGATAATCCTAAGAACAAGAAGAGAGAAAGGGACTAGGCTACAATGTTACCAATGATAATCCTCAAAAGAAGTCTAAATCTCAGGTCCCTGAAGTAAAAGACTTATTCTATTGAGTCTCATATATTCTTCACTTATAGTTTAGGCTATTGGTTTTAGTTCTTGTATAATTTCTCTTATGTTTGTCTATAGGATCAATATTTTGATTTCTAGGGTTTATAAATTTAATATGTTTTGTTCTTGAGTTGTTTTGATGAATTAAAGGAATCCCTCTCAAGTCTAGGTTGATGTAATATCAAGAGGGAGCTTCCCCACCTTTTTCACAAAAGATAAGTATCATGTTCTTTATTTCTTTTCATCATTGATTCCCTCTATTTGTCTAAGTTTCATTTGTGATTGCTCATAATCCTCTCTCTTGTGTTTTCCTTGGAAGGAAAGTTTGCAGGAATATTCTAAAATCAAGAGCGAGCTTGTGAAAAGGATTATAGATAGTTTCAGAGGAAGACTCCAATAAAATGAAAGAAGCTTTTTTGTAGAGGGAGCCCTTCAATAGGAAATCGTACAAGGCTTGTAAAATGAGAAACTCAAGTTATGTTTAAGACCATATGATCTGTAGCTAGTCTTCTTCATATGACAATGTACAATCATTTTTAAATTTTATTTATACTAACTCTTTCATGTGTAGGGTTTTGAATCATAAATATTATTTTTGTTCGGGTGCTTAATCTCTAGGTTAAACCAACCCTTGTCATACTCTCTATCTTTCTCTAGTAAAACTCTAACATCTAGGGTTCAATATAAAACCATAACCTTTTTTATGTTTAGGGTTTGTTGATGTTATGATGAAACCATAACCTTTTAGGGTTTGTTGTTGATGTCAAAGATATATGATGAAACCCTATATTTTTAGGGTTTGATGAATTAGGGTTTATCACAAAACCCTTGTAATAATGAAACCCTAGATGTAATAAAGATTTTACTATGATTGAAATAAATTGTTGATATCTAAGGTTCATTTTTGATGATGGAATCTAGGGTTTGTGACAAAAACCATAGCGAAGGTTGTTATAAAAGTCTAAAGCATGAAAATGTAACTCTAATTGATTGCTTCTCTTTTCATTATCACATCTAGGTTTATAATTTTATGATTATAGTTCAAGTTCTTGCTCAAAGTTTTTAATAACCTTATATGCTCTCTATATGACACTATGATAACCCTAGTTTGACATTTCATGCTCATATATATATATTTGTGCTTGATTGTACTTGTTGTTGAAGATTTGTAGGTACATAGTCTTCAAGATGTTGAAGATGCTTACCTACCTCATACTTGTTGATGACTTGATGATGATGTTGAAAATGATGAAAAGAGGGAGTTGTAAGAATCTTTATGGCCATGAAAATTGATCGATGACCTTGTTTCCATGTCAAGATAGAAGGAATGATGTTTTGATGATTGAAGTTCTCTGATGATGTGAAAGAAAGAGTCAGTGTGACTATGTTGTTAATAGATTTGTGTCCTAGTAAAGAAGAAGCTTGGATAAAGAAAATATATCTCTCCCTAGTTAAGAGGGAGGGCATATTGTGACAAATATAGTAAAGACATTGAAGAAAGAGTAAGATGAGTAAAAGGCTAAAGCACTACAGATGGTGCTGAGGATAGGTTTGGTGCTGCTAGAAGAAGTTGAAGAAGGAAGCTTCTGTTGAGATATGCTTGGATAATGTGATAACCTAAGAAACATCATAATAGTTGAAGACCCTGAAGATTGTGCTAGCATACAAGAACATATACATTGGAAGTTTGAATATTGGTTTGGGTCATGAAGCTACTGTACATGCCAACAAATGAGCAAGTAGCGGATGAAATCTCTTCATAAAGTTTTAGGAGCATGCTCAGATTGGTGGATGTGTTGATCTCTTCTTGAAAAGTTGGTAAATGTATTTGATTTGGTTGAGAGGAAGAAACAAAGTACCATAACTATTCCTGCATGATGGTACTTGGGAGGACATCTTGGCCTGATTAATATTGATACCTCAGTTGATGTCTAGATCGCAAAGGGAGAGTATCGTATGGAGCTCTGGTTTACTGTTTATACCTAGATCCCTATAAGGGTTGGTGTTAGGGCATGGAGGCCTAGATGGTATATATATCCTGTTGGATGGATACCAGGGTTGTAGCCTCATGGTACCTATAGTGGAAAATTCTTAGATGACACCCTAATCCCTGTAGAGAGGACACCCTGACAGTGAGGGTATACCAATCATTGCGTATGTTGTTCTTTTGTTAAGAACATTTCAAATTGAGGTCAACCTTGTACCGGTTAAACAATTACGAATACCTCCCTAGTTAAGAGGGAATGTTGAGAAATGTAACTAGTATCGATCTTCATAATAGTATCTGAGTCATGACGTAATGTATTTGTCAAAAAGAAAGAAAATACAATTTATTGTAAAAGAAAAATTATTTATAAGCATGGGTTTCATGCTTTATTTATTTTATTAGGTCAAAGCACCCATTGAGTGCTTCTAGGGTTTATGTCATGTGTCATTGTCCATGTAATTTTGTCCTAGACCCTTGTTGGGCTCATTATGTCAAAGAAGAAAATTAATTTTTATGTAAAAGGAATCATTTGTCACTCCTCTACCAAGTTAGGTTTCCCTCTAAGCAAGTCAACCTCATTGAAGGAATTCGAATTCACAGAATGATTATAAAAGTAGTGCTACTTGACTTAGTTTTCTCACCCATCTAAGAAAGTTTGATCTACAGTGGCGGGAGAAGATAAGAAGTGCAAAATATCATGAGAAATGTGAAAAAAAGGCTAAAGGAGTTAAAGAACATTTTATCTCTATTTTGACTCACATGTGTGAAGAAACTGAAGCTATAGGAGGGCCAAAGTTGGAGGTCTGTAGTAAGGCCGTTTTTTACAAGAGGACAAAATCTGTGTTTGTTGCAGTGTTGAAGAAGGCTAACTCTTATTGACTAGAAGTTGATCTTGACCGTCTTGGAAGGAATACCTTGGGAGGTTCACTTGGTGGATTGGAGGGAGTCTTTGTCTTGGTCAAAGGTCTTGTTTGTCTCATTTGATTTGGTTCTAAAGAAAGAGAATAAAAGTTTTGGGTTTTCCCCTAGAAGAGGGCTTTTAGCCCTAACTGAGAGCCTACATCATGTCTCTATTGTATTTATCTTCATGTACTTATGTTTTTGGTAGTTTCTTGATGATAAGAAGATAAAATAAGATAATAAGAATTTAAAGATAATCACAAGTAACTATCAAGATAAGAGGGTGTTGACAAAGACAATGTTCGAGCTTGTGGAGACATAATATGAACTAGAAGATGGTGATGGGAGGAAAAAATCTGTAGAAAAAAGGCAGAGGTCAGGATTACGTGTAGTAGGGAGGCCAACAAGCATGGTGCTAGGCGGCAGAAGGCGACGAACAATTGGCCTGTACTTGGCACTAGAGTTGAGGGCATCGGGAATGAGTCCAACGGTAAACAGAGGTATAGGGCATCATCGAGCTGGGAAAGAGGGTTTACTGTTACTGCTTTTGTGTTTGTCTTCTGCCCTTGGCTGCATGCTCCTGTCGAAGATTTTAACAACTATTATTAACTGTGGAGGTTTCAATCAGCAAACATGGTCGGGTATCATGGTCAACCAACGAGATTTTGGCGATTTGGATCCCAAGCCTAGAGACATCTTGTCGGTATGGGGTTTGGATGTCATTAAGCAAAACATAGAGAAGTTTATTCATCTAAGTGGGCTTCTAGCTGGGAAGAGAAGAGGCTCGGTGGTGGGATGGAGTTAAGAAAGTTGTTTAGGGTTTTTGGAGGAGAATCTATATGGTTCAAAGGAGGAGGCTTGGGGGACTGACAAGGAACCATCGGTGAGGTGGGAATAAGCGTTTTTCTCGGCAGACTGTCAGTGGAGGCGACGATGGGAAACTAAGTAAGTGTATTAAACCCTAGTGCCTCTAATACTTCTCGTTTATTTATTGGGGGGCTAGAAGACATCCTTATGAGTTGTGGGTCAAGGGGCAATGAGGGTTTTAAGTCATTTCTGGTAGAGGATTTGGGACACAAGGAAGTGGTAAGGGGGTAAAGGTTGGATAATGTTATTGCATGTAAGAGTCTGCTGAACCAGAGGATTGGAGAGGCCTTATCCCGAAAAGGGTAATCCGGAGGAGTTATCAAAAGAAGCACCTACCCATGTTTTTAGGGGACTTCTAAAAGAGCCAGTGGAGGGGTTGGGAGACTTCAAAGAACAATTTAGAGGAGAAATTTCTTCACTTATCTTGGCGGGGCGTGAAGCATTTAACTAGTCTTCCATAAGACAAGAGGCGGGGTATTCTTCTTTCTTTATGGGAGTGGAGGGACAACTCTCGAAAGTGAGAGTTTTAAAGCACAAAAGTTGTATAGCAGAGAGACGGTTAGAACTGCTCTCTGTAGAAGGAATCAATGAAAGGGAGACTAGAATAGAGGCAGGGGAAGTAGGGAGGAATGGGGATACAAGGGCGAAGAGGAAGAAAGGAAAATTAAATCACTGAATGGACTTCCAAAGTATGGAAGTAGGCGTGAGACCAACAATTTGAATTGTCCACTTGTGCACGGGGCTAGTTCATGATAAAATTTAGTAAGGGACAAACCCTTGAATGGGTTTTGAGATGAAATTGGTATTTTAGCAAAGTGCCTATTTTGTTTAAAATATGGAACCCCTTATTTGGTGCGCATAGAGAGAAGGTGGCGGAGATTCCGGTTTGGGTACGTCTCCCGGGATTAACTCCACCTTTCTGGATGGAGATGGTGTTTAGCACCATCAGAAATACACTGGGTCAGTTTCTGGAAGTAGACATGTCATTTGTTGAATCAAGGGACAAGAGCCTAGCACAAATTCTGGTAAGATTGAATCCAAGGGAAGGGCTAGCAGAGGAAATTCATCTTAAATACAACAATTTATCATACACATGGATCATAGATTATGAACATCTTCCTTTCTACTGTCATCGATGCCACAATTATGGGCATCTTGCTAGAGATTGCCCACTGGGATTCAGAAGGAGAAGGCATAGAGGAGAACCAAAAAGTACAGATCGAACTCAGAGGGAAGAGAAGGGGAATGTACAAGCAGAGGGATTAGGGAATAGGAAGGTTAAAGATCAGATGTAGATGGAAACCAAAGGAATGAAGGATATGCAGATGGAGGAAGTGGCAAAGAAGGAGCAGGAGAAATATGGGGAGCTAGGTTGGGCATAGATAATGGAGAGTGGAGAAGTTGTATCTCTGCCTCAATTGGAGGGTACTGTTCTGGATCCCATCCCTTCTATTCATAAATCCTTTATGTCTATTCTCAATTCGATCCTGAGGCCTGGTCCTTCCAGGCCTCCTCATTTGGAAAATTTGCATGTTGAATTTGTGGCTGATGCCCTAGACAGTATCATAACCTCCATTCTTGAGATTCATCTAAACCAACCCTTGGGTACAAGCCTTGTGACCCCTTTTTTTTGTAGGAAATGCTATAAATAAACCTCATTATAACCTTCGACCTTGGGAGAAGAAGATCATCCCTTGGGAAGTTGTGGCCGAGTTGGGAGTCCATCCGATTTCGATTGGACCTCAAAATACAAGAGGAAGGAAGTCCAACCTGTCAAGGGCTCAACAAAGAGCAAAAAATGATATGGCAGATGGGAAACAATTATCACTTAACGGGGTGCTTAGTGCAGCGCATGCCCCATCGTGAGTGACCAAATGATTGTGTTGTCTTTTAATTGTCGAGGTTTTGCTAGTACTTCTAAACAACTAGCATTGAAGGTTTTGATTAAATGTCACTATCTTGATGTTATATTGCTCCAAGAAATCCTTGGAGCAGGAGAGGGGATCAAGTTGGCATTGAGTAAAATGCTTTCAGGCTGGACATTCATAACTATGGATGCCAAAGGAAGATCTGGGGGTTTGGCGATGGGAGTCAAAGTGGGAAACTTGAAGTTATTAAATTCTAGGGGATCAAAGCAAATTCTGGGAGCTGAGGTATATTCTTAGAAGTTATGCTCATAGTTATTGTTTTTGAATATTTATTGGCCTTGTCGGGACATGGTGTCATTTTGGAATAATCTATTCTCAAAATCCATTATGAATAACCCGAACTTGGTGGTGGGAGGGGATTTGAACTTCTTGGGGCTATCAGAAACATGGGGCCCTGTAGCACAAGCTGATCCTCTAGAAAAATTCTTCTTGAACAAGATCTTCTCAAGCAAGCTCTTATATATAAACCTGATAAAATCCAAACCGACTTGGAGGAATAGGAAAGTGGGGGAGGCAAGGGTAGTGAAGAGGTTGAATCATTTCCTTCTAAAAGAGGAATTGACATCTAGACTCCCTTGTTTTAGACAGTGTGTGGGGGAAGGAGGGGACTTAGACCACCTTCCTACCCTATTGGAAATGAAAGGGCCTAATAAAAAACTGGGGTCTCCATTCAAATTTAACCCGACATGGCTCAAGGAAGCCTCATATAATAACTTGGTTAAAACCACTTAGAGGCCTATGTCTGGTGAACAGGGGAGCTATCTAGCTCAACCCTTTATGGAGAACTTAAAGTGCATGAAAAAGGAAACCATAGAATGGGAAAAAGAAAAGAAAATCAAAGAGGAAGCCGACTTAACTAGAATAGGGGAGGAATTAGATCATTTGGAGAGCCTGGGAGAGGATGATTATAAGACAATAGAGAAGAGGGAAAATATCAAATGGTTGGAGACAGAATGAAGGAAAATCCTTAATGATAGAGAAGAATAGTAGAGACTAAAAATCAGAGAAATTTAGTTGGCACCAAGGGATAAAAATTCAAAATTCTTTCAAAAGTATGCAAAAGGGAGGAAAAATTCAAATATTATCTGGGGATTGAGGAAGGAGGTACTGCAAAATCCTTTAATGAACTAGCCTCAATGGGAAGAAACCACTTCAAAAACCTCTTCAAAGCTCCACAAGAGGTATTAATAACTGAGGTGATCCGGGTAGCCCAAAACTTCCCAAGGTATGTTGAGGAGGAGGAAAATGAACTTCTCATGGCTCTGCTGTCAAGAGGGGAAATAGAAGGCATTTTAAAGTCAATGCAGAGGGACAAGAGCCTGGGATCAAATGGGTGGACAGTGGAATTATTCCAACACTTCTTTGATATCATAGGGGATGAACTCACTGGGGTGGTAGAGGAATCTTGGGAAAAAGGATTGGTATATGAACCTTTCAATTCCATTGTTTGGGATTTAATCCCTAAGTTGGAGGACCCCTCATATTTTGAGGAATTTAGGCCTATCTCTTTGTGAAATTTCATATATAAAATTATGGCAAAAGTCATTGTGTTATGATTAAAGCCTATTCTCTCAAGGAACATATCCAAGGAGTAATCTGGCTTTTTGGATGGTGGAAAAATCCATGAAGCTATAGGGGTTGCTCAGGAGACACTACACAATATCAAGAGGAGTCGGAAAAAAGGAGTGATAGTAAAAATCAATCTTTCCAAAGCATATGACAAAATCAGTTGGCTTTACATTAGGATGCTAATGACCCATTTGGGATTTGGCATCAGTTTTATAAATTGGGTAATGGGATGTATTTTCAAATGTTAGTTTTGTAGTCTTGATCAATGGGGCAACCTAATCTTTGTTCCATAGCCAAAGAGGACTCCGACAGGGATGCCCATTATCTCCCCTCCCTTTTTCTATTAGCAGCATAGGGCCTTAATGGCGGTAAACCTTCATATCTCTCATTTATTGTTTTTTGATAATATTCTCCTGTTCAGTGATGGAAGTAGGAGTGATATTCATCAGATTAAATCTATCCTCGATCTGTTCCTAGTAGCTACAGGTATGTGTATCAATGCACAAAAATAATCTTTGATTCTAGAGGGGTTCTCAAGGACCAGAATCAAGAAGATTACAAAGGCTCTTCCATTTGAAACAAAGACAATGAAGGACAACTTCAAATACCTGGGTTTCCACCTTAAGCGAGATACCTACAGGAAACAAGACTGATATTTGCTTGTGGCAAAAATTGAAAATAGGGTAAAACACTGGAGTTATAAATGTTTGTCGAGAGCGGGAAGGTTGGTACTAATTAAGTTGGTTCTCATGGCCATACTCGTTTACTGGACATTATTAACATGGGTGCCCAAAGGAATTCTCTCACGGCTAAGGAAATTATGCAACATGTTTATGTGGGCCAGATCAAAGTAGGACTTACTACTGCCATGGGTGGCCTAGGAGAAAGTAGTTAGACCAAAGGAATGGGGGGGGAAGGTGGGGCCTAAAATATCTTACAACCTTTGTATCCTCGTTAGCAGCAAAGATGGGATGAAGACTTATATCAATGGAGAACCTGTGGACGACGATCATCAAAATAAAATACATTGATTCGATGCCCATGGATGAATGGTTGAGGAATCCAAATAAGAGGTATCCACAAGCCTCATTCATTTGGAAGGAAACTGTGGAATCAATTAGGATCATTGAACAAGGTTTAGCTTGGCATGTTGGGAATGGAGAGAAGATCAGACTATGTCTTGGGCCCCTGGGTAGGATGCAATGAGGGATATGCTTTATCGAGAGAGTTCATAACTCACTTACACTTGCAAGGATATGTTTGCCTAAACTAGATTGAGAAGGAAGACCAATCGATGATATGGCAGCAAGCATGGAAAACAATGGAGGATATGCAAATGGAGCTCCAATGGATAGAGGAATAGTAGAATTTCATTAGAGAACTTCAAATAACTAATGTCCAACTAAGGGACCGCCTAGACGTGATGAGATGGGCACATGCCCTGAATGGAAAATAATCCCCAAAGTATGGATACAGTCACGTAATGACAAGAAGGGAGGGGTGCAAAAGGGAGTGGGGTGCACGGGAGTGGTGGTTCAAACCTCTCTAGAAACTAAAAAGCCCTACAAAATCTAGACTTTCTTTTGGTGTATCTTAAGAAATAAACTCCCAACATGGGATAATCTCCAGAAAAGGAATAAGATGGGTCCAGGGTGGTCCACCCTTTGCAAAGGAAAGGAGGAATGAGTACAACACCTTTACTTAAAGCGTTCGTTCAATAAAAGTACTTGGGATGAAACCTTGAGGTTAGTGGGAAAGAATCAGGGATGGGATGGAGATGACATTGGGGAAGCATGGAAAAGATGGTGGGATGAGACCCAGGAGGAAAATATGAAAAATCTTTCGTTAATAATCTCATGGGGCATCTAGTTGGCTTGAAATATGAGGATTTTCAAGGACTTGGCACTCGCTCATGTACACATTGCTATAGAATGTGCCTTAATTTATGGCCTTATCCCCTTACCAAATATTGTTAAGAGTACTAGGGAAGTTAGAGAAGAACAAATCAGAGGAGACATTCTGTGGTCTTATTTTGACGGAGCGTCTGATCCACAAAATATCTGTGGGGTAGGTTTTGTCATTCACACCAACAATAAAAAATACTTTAAAGCATTGGCGGGCCTTGGCTCAGGAACAAACAATTACGCTAAACTTCAATCCTTAAAACTGTTACTTTGCTGGCTTATTCATTTGGGGATATGATTGGTCTAGATTTTTGGAGACTCTCAGAATGTTGTAAAATGGTTTAATGAAGAGCACAGATTGTCAAAACCACATGTTGATTCCATTATTAGAAAAACTTTTACTTTTAAAACACCATTTTGACTTTATCACTGTTTGCCATATTTACAGGAATGAAACCCAGATGCAGACCTCACATCTAAGGAGGGTATACAACAAGATATGGTTATCTGGCGCATAATAGAAACTGACAAGGACATGGTTCGTGTGTCGCATCAACCTCCTTTCTTCCCTTGAAAAAATGCGCTACTGCTATGATCGAGATAAGTTTTTTTTTTATTATGCCATGTATACATAGGGGTTAAAAGCTTGATGTTATGAAAATCTTTGTTTTTGTAATTTTGTATAAACTGCTTATTCCTGTTTGGGTTGTTTTCCTAAAAAATGAGGAGGCCCTGGAATAACCTTTAGCTCTTTTTTGATTTATTGGGTTTGAATAGTATTCAATATTTACTTTCAGCCCAAAATAAATACTCTATGTTTAACTGTTGGACATACAATACATTGAATGCTTAAATGCATCTATAAATGTAACTTTTTATTGCCTTAATAGAAAGTTTGATTTTTTCCTTGGGAAAAAAACTATCAAGATAAGAAAATATTTATGCCTTTATGATTTTCTAACAAACCAAACTCCATAAATGTCATTGTTAACAAATTTGTTTGTATCCCTTAATTTATTTACTTTTCTAATTTGATGTTCATGTAATATTTTTCAATTGTACCTCTTTGGCCAATATTTTGTGGATTATGTATTCATTGCTTCCTATGTTTATGTTATACTTAAGATGCATCGATTCTTGATTTTACTACAAGTCTCTATTTATTCTCTATAGTCTTGCATCCTTTTTAAAGTGTAGCATCTAGTGCTTGCAACCATCTATATATGTTTGCAAACTCACTATACATTGATTGCACATGTACACATGGCCTGCTTATGTTTAATCTATGAGATATTTGCCTAGTGATTTTGATCCCTGTTTATATGAGTCCCTCAATCTTGGCCCATTGTTAAAAGGTGACTCAAGTTCATAGTCATCATAGATGAAGAGATTTTCCATGTACCTATATACAAGGTGAACATATAGAAGAAACCATCACTCGAACATGTTTATTACATCACCATATTGGAATTTTATCGAGGACAAGTTACAACCATGTCTAGCATTGTCATCAAACTAAACTATCGTGTAGGAGGGGCTGAGGATATTACCTCCTTGTACTTACCAAAGCACTAACTTGTGATTCTTTTGGCAGAATGAATGTAACAAGGATAAATCATAATTTTACATAATGATCTAAGCCTTCATATCTCATATCTCCTAATCAATGGTATAATGGTAATTAATGGTATGGGAACACATATATATATAATATTGAATATTGAATGTAAATCTAGGTTTAGGGGCAAAGTTAATTCTAGGTGTAGGAATTTTCATGTTTTGGTTATGAATAATTTCACATGTATTAATAGATGGATGACTTTTTTATTGGGGTTTGCATGTATAAATGCTTCTTGCATATGTGATTATGAGGATATTTTTTTTCTAAAGCACTTTGAGGGTGGCCTCTCTTGGGGGTTTTGGGTTTTCGTGCTTGAATTTATTTATATGACCTGTCAAAGTCATATAGAGATTTCAATTGACGTCCAAGTAGATTCACACCAACATATTTCTTTTACGAGTTGCTTGTGCCATGACATACCTATATAATTTCCTTTGCAGATTTGAGGTTTCATAGTGGCCCAAGCCATTTAAGGGGAACCAATTTTATTTCAGTTCAGTTCTCATTCCTTGCATTTTCTTTCCTAGAAAATTTTCTCTTTCATTTATTTGTTATAAATTCTAAAGAATAATGTTACTCCTGAATCCTTCAAATAAATGGTTACTTCTAGATATGTTGGTCCTTCCTACCATACTATTAGTGAGTACATTATTGTAAGTAAAGATATATAGATTTCTATCATCATGGGATGATAGGCAGGCTTAACATCTTTTCGTCATAGGTTCCATACCTACATAGATGGATTTACAAACCTAGAAACATTCCAGGAGGATGCATACATCCATCCTTATTTAGAGGGATTTTATATGGTGGAATTTGATTGTTTATAAAGAAGAGATTGTATCATCTAATTGGGCCCTTGATTCATGTGTTTGAGTTAATCTATTCATGAAGCCTTGGTTCCCATCTTTCAATCCCTCCATAAAAATGATATTTTATGTTCCTATCTTGATTAGGTTTCTGAAAATCCTTTTACATTTTTAAGGGCCTAAATATGTAAAGCCATTGATAATGTTGTAGGTAAATTTTGTTTCATATCCTATAAGAGAAGAAGAAGGTATCTAGATACCTTTGCAATAATATGCATAAAAACAGACATTGTTAAATACCCTCTAGAGGATATATGGTAGAAGGTGACATATCTTACTTGGAAGTAGAATATGCTCTATGGGTTGGGAGTCTTTAGATGCAAGTCATGCTTTGGCTATGGGTCCTTGAAAGAAAAAAAATTATTATATGAAGCTCTAGAAACCTACTTAGTGGTAAGGTGCAAAAGAGAGTGACTATTCAATTGATGGAGTAATTAAGGAGACTTGTCAAAATGATGAGGAAGATGCTCTAGTTAATAATTAACTAGTCAAATAAGGAGAATCCAATTAAGACCCCATCTTATAATTTTTTAATGGATCTATATGTTATGTTTGCAAATAAGAAAATTGATCAAAGGGATTCAAATGATTTTGAACTTTTCATTAGAAAATACTAGTTCAAATGGATGGAAATTGCATATCATCTTTAGGATCAATGATGATCCATGCAGAAATTTTCTACACTAGGTAAATTAATGCAACATAGAAAATTTCACCTCTTTCCTAAAGGTTTCCTAGAACTTAACCATTCCAATTTTCAGCCTTAGGGATCTTATAAAGTATAAATAAAATAATAGTAGTAATAGATAAAATATTCCCTCTTAACAACACTCATCCACTAGGAAATTCAAGACCAAAGTTATGAAAGTGTGCCAACAAATTCCTATTCTTTGGGTGGAGGTAGGAGGAGGTTTAGATAACTTTTCCATATTTTTTGGATATAAAAACAAGACTTGGATTAACAAATCCCATTCAAATTTAATCCTAGCTAGATGGATGACAAAGAGAGTGTAGATACTATAAATATTTAAGTTACATTTTAATGAGAATTTATGGGAAACAATATTTTTCTTAGTTTTATAAACATAAGAATATAATATGGATTTAAAGAGGTTGATGGTAATATTGCATAATTTTATGAAAAGAGAGGTAGGGATTTTTCCTAAAGAATAAAATTCAAGATAAAAAAATAGATAGAATATAAGAAGATTTTATTTTTTAGATTGGAAGTTGGCAAAGTTGAGAATGAATAGAAAGGTATTCTAGTTAGATGATGGTGATCAAAATACATAGTTTTTTCATAATTATGTTTAACATCACAAGAAGATCGATTCTATATGTGAGACAAAGTAGGCTAATGAAAGTAACATCAACAATTTCAAGGGGGTATATGGAATGAAGGATGCCCATTTCCTAGCTATATTTAAAGAATTGAATAGGGCCAATATAGTTGAAATCCCATAGATGACATCATTCTTCCCATGTTTTTTCATAGAGGAAAATGAAGTTTTAATAGAAGTCTTGAAGGATGAATTAAAGATGGTCTTATCCTCCTTTAAAAGAGATAAGAGTCCAAAGGAAGTTGGGTCGCTAGTAGAGTTCTTCATAGGTTTGTACAATCTACTACTTCAAATCATTTGATGGATCTAGTTCAATATCGCTATGTAATTATATATACAAAATCATAACCAAGGTATTAGTGTTCAAAGTGAAGAAAGTATTCTTAGAAGAAATCTTAGAAGAGAAGTATGGATTTCTCATTGGAAGATATATAAATGATGCCATAGGAGTTTGTCAAGAGACTTAACACTTAATAAAATCTCAGAAGCTCCCAAAATGTTTGTAAAATATACCTTCCCAAGGCTTATAATGGATCTAACTGGTATTATATTAGGTTGTTGCTTCTCCATGTGAGCTTTAGTATTCCTTCATAAAGTGGATAATGGGATATTTAAATTGACTTTCCTTCATAGTTCTCATAAGTGGATTTGCATCTACGTTTTTCAATGTCATAAGGGGGTTGAGATAAGGTTGTCCCTTGTCACCCTCATTTTCATAATAATTGTTGAGGGATTGAGTACATATACTTTGGAAGCTAGGAAGGAGGCGAGGTCATAATTTTTTTACGTAAATATAAGTAAATCATTAACCCTAACTTATATTTTTGTGTGTGGATGATGTCATATTATTTAGTAATGGAAGTCCAATAGATGAACATAAATTTTGATAAATTATAGATTTGTATAGTCTGGCTACAATAATGAAGATAGACATAAAAAAACTATACATTCCTTTAATATTAAGAGATGGAAAGGCAATTGTTACAAATTTTCCCATTCAAGAATATAGAATTTAAAGCAAGATTCAGGTACCTTGGGTTGTTTCTAAAAGAAGATGGATATGAAAAGAAGTATTTGTAATCTCTTTTGGATAATATAGATTCAATGATAAATGTGATAGACAACCATCAATTGGTGGATGAGTGACAATGGTAAAATGTAGTTTTGGAAAAAAATACTAATTTATTGGCATTCTTTGGCATATATCCTAAAAGGAGTATTGGAAAATAAAAATAAATTAAGTTTCAA